>CAJDSM010024464.1:11054-67234 GCA_903981925.1 Ostrea lurida | reverse complement strand
TAACCAGAAGATGGACTGGAGTTGCTCGATGTACCTGCTTGTTAGCCGAAGTTATTAAGGGCTTCTGTCTGAGGGCTAGAAACACAAAAAACGTATATGCCTCCCGGAACCGTATTATTTAACATGTAAGATAATTTGAAGTTTTAAGACAGTACTCCAAATAACAAACTTGTTAATGAACTCTCATCTTAAAGATATTTGAATAATCTATTAGAAAATCAAAAACGATGTGTGATAACATATTCATCATCAACTTTGTGTGTCTGCTCCGTCCGTCAATTTCCGTTTGTCTGGACCGAAATGAATGTGTTTGTCAAACACCCCTCTAAATACTTACTACAAGGATGTGTAATAACTTAAACCCAATGTATCTCTGCAATCTGCACACCCTGTCTTACCTAATTCTTATAAAATTTTTAAGATTTGGTACTCACGTTGCACAAGAGAGTTTTAAAAAGTCAAAACAAATAAAAAACAACATTTTTTTTAATTTTAAAAATTTTAAAAACAATTACATTTATTGTACAAATACAAAACGCGCAAATTTTAAAATAAATACACATGTAATTATACAGATAACAGACGAAGACTATTAAGATAGAATATTCTGAAACATAGATGATTATGTAGAACCATAAAGTAAGCAAGGGCCCCTCGAGGGCCATATATTGATCCCTATAAAACCAAAATTTAAAAATATACACACTTGTATATGCGCATCTGACAGAACCGAACGGAAAGAAGCCGAGAAAATTTTTCTATACTGTCATAATACGGGCGCCGCGATTCTGAAACAGGTGTGACTGTTAATTTTCCAAAGCTTCTTCGGACCGTTAAAAATTAGCGTCTTTGACGTTACGTTATTGACATCCAGTTTCACTGCGCGACGTTGAGCTAAACCCACTGGTACAGTGACAAATTGAGGCAATAATATTATACAAGTTTTCACAATCATTCTGTAACCACAATCTGATGCCCTTTTTTTTTTTTTATTTATCTACTTACTTCCAAATTCCCCCCCCCCCCCCCCCCCCCCCCCCCTGATTATAGTCTTAACTAGAGCGTAAAAGGGCTGGAGGGATGACCTTATGTCACGGTTGGTCTGATCCCCGTCGTCTGTTAACTTACACATTTTCGTCTTCCCAGATAACGTTGCCAAATTTCAACTTGATTAAAATCAGATCTTTCGACCCCCCCCCCCTCTTTTTTGTTACTGATCGACTAGAGGCAGCGATCCGAGTGGTCTGATTTTTAATCACAGACTATGCCCAAATTTCAGCCAATAATTTGATCACAATATCCTTGGGTGGAAGGGATTCAAATTGGCTCTAATGAAGGAACAGGCGCCGCCTTGAAGGGGAGATATCATACGAAAATATAAAAATAGGGTCGTACGTGTCATTAAAGATTTAATCATCCTCTCAAGAACCACTTGCGCGCAGAAAAAGCTGAATTTATATGAAAGCTTCCTGAATTGTGGATATTTAAGTTTAATTGTTCCAATCATGCCCCCCCCCCCCCCCCCACCCGGGATAGGGTACGTGAGGCCACAATAGGGATAAGTCTTCTCAAGAATCATTGAACCACGAAAGAGTGGCATAAGCTTCCCTGATAGGGAGAAGATTGTCACAGTGTGTAGCAGATTCCATGCCCGGTGGGGGTAGGGTGGGGTCACAATAAGGGATCAAAGTAAACTTTTACATGTGAATACTAGTATATAGGGAAAACCTTTTAAAAATCTTCTTCACAAGAACCACCGGGCCAGAAAACTGAAATTTATGTGAAAGCTTCCTGATATAGTGGAGATTCAAGTTTGTTCAAATATCATGACACCCGGAGGTACGATGGGGCCACAATAGCTAGGGGATCAAAGTTTTACGTTTGAATATGTAGGAAAAATCTTTTAAAACCTTGAAAGAATCATTAAGACCAGAAGAAACAATATTTACATAAACGATTCCTGATATAGAGTAGATCCAAATTTGTTCAGATCATGCCCACGGTGGTTAGGGTGGGGCTAATTTCTGTGGAAACGAGAGGGTTATTCATATTCGGTCTTTTTCGCGAAAAAGACCGAATATGAATAACCCTCTCGTTTCCACAGAAATTAGGGTGGGGCCACAATACGGGATCAAAGTTTACATATTGGTATTAAGGAAAATCTTCCCCAGAACCACTGTGCTAATTTCAACCAAACTTTTTACAAATCATCCTTAAGTAAAGTAGATTCTGTTGTGTACTTGGTGACCCTGAACGTTCTAGAAAATATAGTTTTGTGTAAATTTGGATTTATTAATTAACCGGCCGGACAAACATTGTAAGTTAGATTTTTCTTTAGTATTAGAGAGTTGTTATTTTTGTTTTATTTTATTGTATAATTGTAAATAAATTAGTAAAATTCTAGATAGAGTTTGTTGTTGAATTCAGCTTGTTATTTCATAAAGGTAAATTTCTGACCTTGATTTTATTAATCGTAACAATTCAATTTTGTTCAAATGAAGACCAGGCCCCATCAAAGGAGAGATAATCACAAAAATGTCAAAATAGGGTCGTGTCATTTAAAGAACCACTGCTGGCACCAGAAAAGCTGAAATTTATAAGAAAGCTTCCTGATATATTTGATATTCAAGTTTGTTCAAATCATGACCCCCAGTGGTATGATGGTGGGACAAATTGGGGATCAAAGTTATACATGTGAAATATATATAGGGGGATATTTTAAAATCTTTTTCTCAAGAATTACTGGGCCAGAAAAGCTGAAATTTCTATAAAAGCTTCCCTATATAGTATAGTGGGGGGGGGGGGGGGGGCACAACAGGGGATTAACGTTTTACATGTTTTTGTAAAGGAATTAAGAAAATCTTCTCCAGAACCACTGGGCCAAATTCTTTTTAAAATCACCACTGCATGCTGAACCAGGGCCAAGGTCACCCAGGTGAGCGATGTGGCCCATTAGACCCTTGTATTGCAAGCAAGGTCATGATTTAAAAAAAAAAATAGTTGGGTTGCTTTCAGAGTTGATTTCCCCATTAGCTCCCATTGTAAATGTAATCTTACAGCCAAAAATCTTCCCCATAGGAAGGTGTGTCAAGTTTGATAGATTAATTCATGCAGACAAACAAATGAACAGACACACCAGCTAAATAAACCTAGCTGTCTGACTTCAGCGAGCTAAGTAAACCAAATGCACCATATTGTGTTTTCCTGACTTTACATGAAAAAGGTGTTGTTTGACACGACTAATGATTACAAGATAACTCCACTGTGACAGCGAAATCAATCAACTGCACCATAATACAGGTAACCTGAAGTTTCAGTATGCGATCTTCTGGATAAACTGAAGTTGAAATGTATTCTTAGAGAATTGTTAATTCTTTGTCACAATATCCCCATCATTTCATGATAACCCATGTAAATTTAATATAAATTCATTCAAGAAAATTAATTTGAATTTAGGGCATATGCAATGTACAACATTTTGAAGATTTCCAATAATAATAATATAAGAGTTGCAAGAAACACAAAGTCAATCCCTTCAGAATGATTTGATGATGATGAAAACATTGGACAATCGGGACAACAGAGTAGTTTCTGTAGTACATGCAGGTGCTTTCTTCAAAGAGAGGTAACTCAGGTGTAAATAATTTTTCTCATAATAAAAAAAAAGCCATTTGGCAAAACATGTGTTGAAAACTTCAGGAATTCATTATCTGTTGCTGTACTAATCTCAAAAATAAGATTTCTAAGAAATATATACATGTACTCTATGTTTTTGCATTTTTGTATATATTTTCATTTTTAAAAAACCCAAATTCTTCATCATTTGTTATCTTTTCCAAAACCCAGGTATTATAGTCTGATTTTTTCTCAAAGAATATCTAAGGGTACTATGGTTTTATATAAAAAATAGTTTCTGAAAATATATACAGATAACGAACGTTGTGTGTGACCTTAATGTCCCTATTACGTGTGACTTTAAGAAGGAATATTATGTTACACCATAGAAAGAAGTGGGTAATTGTACCACAATATTTGAAATTGAAAACTTTCAAATTTACTTTATTAGTAGTGTAACCCCCAAAAAATGGATTTTTTAAAATAAGCAATCTGAAAAACAAAGAATATCTAAACAACCCTAGCTGGATTTGAACACATGACCTACAGTTCAGCAGTCAACTTGCTAACCCATTGTGCTGCTCAGCTAGGCAGTGTAATTTTTATATGATGCAGCAGATGAAATAAAGGGGAAGGGCAGACAAGATAAAGGTGGATGGACTGGAAAAGAAGAGGATCGAGACTAATGAGTGGGGGAAGGAACAGGCCTTAACGGTCACTTGAGTATCATAGCCCATATAGGACGTATCATATTTTGCATTTAAGCATTACTATGGAATCGATTGTTCACATGTTAATTCAAAATATGAATTTTAAATGGAAACCATAGTGCTACTTTCATATTCTGAATCAGTGCACTTGACCTGTTGACCCTAAATTCAATGGGGAACATCCTCCACCCATGGGTAGTCCATATGTATGATATGGTGACTCTAGGTAGAAAGGATAATGCTCTATAGCCCAGAAACCACATTGCTACTTCAATGCCCAGTGTGCTTGACCTTTTGACCCCAAATTTGTTAGGGAACATCTTCATCCAATGGGTAGTCCATATATGTTTGATATGGTGACTCAAGGTAGAAAGGTTACCGTAATGCTCTGAAGTCCAGAAACGATTGTGTCTACAGACAGATGGACGGACTGGACGAAGAACCCAATTCCAGTAGGCCTATAAGTAAACCCACCCACCCCCACCTTTGTTGCAGGGGTATGATTAATATCAATAGCATTAAAGAAGTATATAAGAGATGCTTTTCAAATGTTTTACATTGTAAACATGATTGTAGCCAAGTTTGCCTCCCCCCCCCCCCCCCCCCCCCCCCCCCCCCCCCCGAGGTTCACCAAATTTACAAATTAGGTAGAGGCCTTCCTGCTCTACATCACTCTGCATTGCTTGCACATGTGCTAGAGATTGAAAACTGGTCACTTTTGACCTGCCCCCAGGGGTGCAAGAGTCTTGAAATTTACAATTTATGTGCCCCTTGTCCCAAAGATGCTTCATACCAAATTTGAAAAGAATTGGAATAGTGGTTATCAAGAGAAAATTAAAATGATTCAATTGTTAACGCACTACGGACAAAGACCAATTGTTGATAGGTCACCTGAGTTACTCAGGTGACCTAAAAGGGAAGAAAGATGAGGACTGAAGATGTCAGGGGAGAGAAGTCACAGTCCTCCACCTACAGCCATGTCTTTTAAATGCCTTGAAAAGATATTTCTCTACTATATTCAGGTCCTAATCGCAACCAGCCTTTCAGCTATCAACAAGACTACTACTTATGTTACGCTCATCTTTTATTGTTGTTGTCATTTTGTATAAACTGAACACTAATAGACAAAAGATTAACATAGTGGCATACAGAATATCCAGATAGATACTGAAAAGACAAACAGTACACAAGTATGTAAACAAAAGCCCCTATACATGATTACAAGAAATAATAGTGGGATTATTCATTTACATTAAAAATTATAATGAATATTGAAAAGATTAAATACAGCTTGTTTGCCATTTTTATAAAATATTGCAAATCTTGAAAATACTTCAATATTTTGACTAGGTGATATCATACTCATAGTGCTATATATTTTTTGTGACACTTATAAATACAAAGTGTACCATATACTGTGACCTATAAGGCATCCGAAAAAAATCACTATACTACTTTTGACAGAAAAAGTGTTCTTCATTCCTTAGTGATGAAAAGTTTTAGTATGCTTCCTCTATTCAGTGAAATCCCAGCAAGAGCAAAATGCTATCTAATCTACTCATCAAATATTTGTTCCATTCACAAACATTTTTTTTTTTTTAAACTTTTTACTGATAAAAATAAATCTCATTTAGATGAAACAAAAAGTTTGCATGTTGTACATGCATAAATATTACACTACCATCCATAAATAACTATGCAAATGTACAGTGTATAGATTTTTCATTAAAATTTGTCGAGAGTATGAACTTGTGTCATTAGAAAAAGTAGACAGCATTTATGGAACATATAATCTTTTAAATGAGAGAAGAGAATATGCCCCTATGTCATATATATGTATGAAACAGTACAAATTTGTATCTTTCTATGAATTTTTGCCCGGACAATATTTAAATTTTTCACAATATTTCTTAAAAAATAATCAAACTTTATTCAGTTCTCTTTTACTATCTTAGTATAAAACTTCTTTCATATCTTGATAATGTATCCAATACAAAACTGCTTTCTCTACAGAAATAGCTTTTCTTTCTAAAAATGGTTTCATTACAGCATAAAACTAACAGGTGTGATGATTCGTTAATAATTTTTATGAAAATAAACTTTTGAATAAAAACTGGAAATAAAATCTTGAATTTTTTTTTTTTAACACCAAAATAGCTTCAAATGGCAAACTGTCCTAATGCAAAGTTATTTACAGATGGTACACAATGTAAATTTGTAACTATCAAGGACTAACCTGTCTGACTAGTGCCCATTCTGACTAGGGGTGAAATATTGCACAAAATAATCAACTTCCTTTGTAACTATATTAGCAACCACGTACACATAAATATTCCCATTTCATCATAATTTTGAAATGTCTTTAGTTAAACATTCAAAAGACAGACATACGACTTTGAATGCTTTGGGACTTCACTATCAAACATTATAGAATAAAGCAGCCATGGTTGTTTGATGGCTTTAAACATCAAGCTGAATGATGGTTACCAATATTTCCTGAAACTTCTAAGCATCACATGTAAACAGAATGTACACGTAAGCTCTATATGCATTCTTAATATGAGCAGACTGGTTTTTGATTGCTCAACACTTAGTATTAATACCAGCATAATTAAAAGAAAATCATTCAGAACTTTAAAAATGCAATATGGAAGCTGCATTGATAGACATTACATCATTATACAAATATGTAAAATATTGATGCCTGAGTAGTGAAAGGATTTCCATAAAACATTCAAAACAAAAAAAATTTTTAAAGAGAAAAATACAAAATCTCAAAACTTTCTTCCAAATTAATTAACTATAATAATCTCTTCAGGTGTGATTGTACTAAGGATTCCATTGCTTCTGAAATTACAAATTATCCAAAACAATGTAGTAAATTTCAATTAAAAAACTCTGTGAGCACAGTACAGAAAAATGAAACTTAAAACAATTGCTTTTGTCACCTCTTGAAGTTGCAGTACAGTACAAAATACAAGTACATTTAACATGTTCATACACAAATTGGAATAATAAAATATACTGATATTCACATTTATAGCAGATTGAGTATTATAACATTTATGTATAATGGTTTTGTAGATTTATTTACTTCAATGTACATAAATACACATTTTTGAATATTAGCATCACAGATTTACAGTTATAATATCAAAGCAATTTTACTACGGCCCGACCCATGAAACACAAATATGATTTTATCATACATGTATTTACTGACGAAATAAATGTATTTGTGACGATAGCTTCACATTTCAGCAAAACGAAAATAAAAATGTTTCTTTTGTACATTAACTACATATACATTTCGGATCTGTTTGAAGTTGTTTTCCCTTTGTCACCATTGTGTATGGCTCGGTAATAACTGACCCTCTGGTGGACCTTAACCTGTTGACGCCTGCCATGCTGTGGTTTACTTTTTCTGTGTTGACTGACGGTTAGAGTTCTGTACCTCTTGGATTCTTTTCACAATCATCAAAATGACAAAAATCGGCAAGAGAAATGGAAGCATGAGATATGACTTGGGATCACCTGAAAGTACACACAAACCATATACTGATGATTAAGAAGACTAAAATCAATGGATGACTCACGATGGAAGTAATTGGCTATGGCCAAAGGCTAAATGCATGATCAAGTTATGGTTATCAGCATGTAAGATTATCTTAAAATTGGTTTCCACTGTAATATTGCAATTTTACCTTAAGTGTTGGGAAATCTGACAAGTCTTATAATCGTGTTATTTTAATAAGTAGCTTTATAATACTAAAGATGAAGTTTTCACCTTTTAAGCGACTTCAAATCATTACAATTAAAATCAATCAAAATTCTTCCTTCTAATTAAACTAAAGATAAGTGACTATTTCACTGAAATTGAGAGTTTTCATCATGATAAATCTGAAAATTGTTTGGTGTTGCCAGAGTAAGCCATTATTACAATATATTTGATCTTTCCAATGCATCTAACAATGTATGCTGTACTTTATGGGGACAGAGGGAAAATCAGCTACTTTGGAATTGAATTCAGAAGGCATCATTTCAACTTTAGTATTCACACACTTAAAACACCATTTACATGTACACTTACTTAGATCTAAGTTGTTCAGGGCAGGCATATTAGGCAAAAATGTATTCCTTGCTACCACTGATTTCTCTTTGTCAGAATTCACTGGTGTACCATTGGGAACCTTTACTCCCAAGTCTTTCACAACTGTGACAGGAATAATATCACCGCTGTCATCTTGTAACTTTTTATCACAACATTTCTCTTCAGAGTCTTTTTCACATGGCAGAGTAGTTTCATTTTCATTTGGCAAGAGTTCTTCGTTTTTATTAACATCTAACGAACTTTGCTGAGTCTTTGCTCTGAACATTATGGCAAACTTTCGTCTCTCTGCTTCTTGCATTGCATGAGTTCGAATTCGATTCATTCGTGCTTCCATTTTCTCAAGGCGGCGGTTTTGTTCATTTTGTAATTTTGTTAAAGCTGGGTGATCGTCTACATCAAGTTTTTCATAACTGAAAGATTCCGAAACTCGGTCCAAAGAACCTTGATACTTGTTGAGATTCCGGTTCAGAGACATGGATTTTTCCCACTGAACCTCATTTCTTGCAGAGTTTCTACCCAGTCTTTCTATGTCAGCAGACATTCGATTTAGCCCCTTCTGTGCTTGTTTATTAATTCGGTAACTTTCTAATTCCTGCATCGAGAGTCGATTCATTTTCTTTTTGTGATATAGCACCTCTGGGTTCTGACATTCCAAGGCACTGATTACATACTCTGAATAATCATCCTTTAGGCTTTTGAGATTTTTCTCCTTCCTGCGTCTTGAGTGTACATGCCCCATTTCAAAATCTGAAAAAACAAATAAGAAATAACAATTAAATCACAACGTATGCACTTACTGCAACCCCTCTCCATCCTATGCTGACCCCTAAACACACCAATATGCACTAATTAAAGACTATACACCTTACCCTAACCTCAAAACAGTTTTCCATGCTACCTTTTAAAATTTCCTCATTTGAATCACTTTACAATGCCAGTTCCTTGCCAAAATGCATCATTTAATGGCTTCAATATCTTCAAGTGCCAAGAATAATATGATGATACTATGGATAAACAGACTGAGGGTCTTCAGGCATCACCCACACAGATAAACATTCCATCTTTGTTTGATTCATACTTCAAAAATCCTTCTTACCACAAACTTCTTTGACTAAGGATGACAGAGGCAGCAAGAATATACGGGAAATGAATGAATGAACATTCTAACCACACAATATCAGAACTTAGTGGAGGCAAAGCTCCGGCAGTGTATCTATCTAAATATGTAATTTCCCTGAATTCACACATTACAGCAAATTACACATAATCTTCTACTTATCCATGGGTAATATGGATTTTTCAAACAAGCACATGCAGTTTCAAATGATGAAAAAAAAAATTTTTTTTTATTGATATAGTTTTTAATATCCTGTTTTGCAAATTTATATTTTCTTCACACTCCTTACAACTCAAGCTGTTTCTTGCCTCAAGTAGGATATAGACAAAACAGAAAAATAATATAAAATTATAGATTGAATGACTGACCTTTATATGACGGTTTATAGAAAATGAAACAATTACCAGGCAGATTTAAGTCACCACAGCTTGTCCAATGAAGGTCACGTACAATATGGAAAAACTGATCCTCTGATGGCAACAGATTTAAAATATCACTGTTATTCAAAGCTGAGCTTTTCAGGGGGGTTGTGATCAATCTATAAATAATTGTGCATAATCTGCATATTCTCTATGAATGATTGTGTTCTATTTTCACCATAATTCATGATTTACCACAAAAGGAGAACACACCTTTATCAGTCATGCACAATATTCAAATTTGAATTCTAGATTTAATTTTTTAACCATTACGTATATTGCAATTACTTATATTTTAAACTATCTAGCTAGTATATACAATGTAATTCTAGACCGGGTAATATGGTTTAAGCATACAAGCACCATGTCCCTCATCACAGAATTGTTTCATTTGATGGAAGTGTATGATTCTTCACAAAAATATGTTGAATATGAGTGCTATTGGCAAATGTTTGTCACCTTTAAAGGAATTGCATGTGTTGGTCCATTAGCAAAGAGTACATTTAAAAACTTCTTATAAAGGTACAAACGTACAATCGAATGTATACAATACAAGTGTTTATGAGAAAAGGGAGAGAAGAGGGTGAGAAAGGGCTATATAACTAACAAAACATGTAAAGCGAGGATTATACCATTTCACAAGTGCTGTGATAACAAAAGTGCACGATGTATGACAAAAGTTTTGTTCTTAAAGTTACATCCCCATGAACTTGACACACAGAAGCTTTAGATATGAGATAGCGATTACTCAATATTGGGGATAAGTGATACAAGCACATGTCCTTATTTATATTTTTTCCTCAAAAACTTCTTTTTTTTAACAATATGAAAGAAAGTATTGAATAAACGTTTATAAGTTTCCCAATGACTTAAACTACCAAAGACAATACATTGTACTTGGTTTTTTTTTTGGCCTTTACAATAATGAGTGTATTCTCTCCTTAGACACTGTGAGGAAGTCCTCCCTTAAAACACCAAACTGTCAACATCCACATACAAAATGTAGTCAATAATTGATTTCAAATTAAAATTTTTAATCATCAAATAGATATCTTATTGCTTTTGAATTCATTGTACCGTTAGTTAGCTAAAGAAGTAATTTTACCATTCTGATTGTACATGTATCTAAATTTAATTAATGAATTAAATTTCTTCAATGTTCACAAAACAGTTTAATGTGAATTACTTTGAGATGCTTCATTATTACTGTGCATTAAATGTTTTCTGTGTGGACACAATGCAAACTTTATGCAAATTTAATCAAAATAGGATCTAATTCACATTAAATCTGTGTGACATTATTAGTTATATGGATTCTTGGCAGGGTATATGGTCTCATATTCCCTGTCAAAGTTTATATTCTCCCGAGCCGTCAGGCGAGGGAGAATATATACTTTGACAGGGAATATGAGTCCATATACCCTGCCAAGAATCCATATAACGAATATGTACTACTGCAGAGCAATCAATGTGAAAATCGAACAATCAAAAGAGAGAGGCAGAGCCCTGCGAAAAAAAAAGAAGGAATGTAGAGTGATGAAAATCTTTGTTCATTGCAACATTTAATATCTAGTATAATATTTGATACTAATAACTTGAAAGAAGAGCAATTGTATTATTTTTGAATTTCAACATTGAATTTAATGTTTAAAAGTTGTGAAATCTAGGCATGTTGCGTTTTATATTAGCCTAAAACCAAATAGTGCAGCCGCCTTGAACGTTAACTATGACGTCACAAACGGTAAAACTGTTTACAAACACGCAACCGTATTGTTGTTATTACGTCATTAGCGGAGTTTTGGTATAATTTATCAAAGTAAGTAAATGTAATTTTACAAAATATTTTTATAAAATATTCAAACTATAAGGTGATAAATGCAAAATATAACGATTCCTTAACGAAGCGGTTAACTATGGAAGCCATTTTGTATCCCATCTATTCTTGACAGGGTATATGGCCTCATGTACACGGCTTATCGTCCAATCAAAATGCCTACATTTTTTCTCTGCAGTAGTACATAGTATATTGAAGTATATCAAAATCTTTTGGGAAGGTTAGTATATATCTAGGCTGGTAGAAGTTTGGTGTTCAGTAGTTAAGTTCTCCCCAGTTTCAGTGCATTAAAATTTGCCCTTGAGAACAACAAGTAACGTGTAATATAGCACCTCTCAAAATCTGGCTTCATCTTGAGTTCAGAAGTACACAGAAGTACACATTAACCAGTGTGTACATCCCTGTACACATTCCTTTCATCTGCACTCAAACTCAGCCAAGTTTTAAACAATGATTCCACTAAAACTGGTGCTTTGGAAAATCCACAGGTGTTATGAGTTTTACTGCCTAATGCTCTCTTTATAGCCATGAGCAGAAATGGTGCACTATGTCTAAAAATAAAGCAGAGCATGTAATTGTCAGGCACTCATCCAAAAATTTTAGGGAGTATCTCCAAACTTTTGCTCATCTTCTATCCTCTCTATATTTTTTAATTTTGGAGGGAGTGCCAGAGAAACACATGCTTAGGTAATTAATTTAAATGAAATCCAGCTGTGTGCATTTATAAACATTATCTAGTCTTCTTCCGTGATTGTTGTAAATAATATCAACTGCATAGAGATTTCTCACAAGCTAAAACATAGGTATTCCAAGTGTGAACCCTTCAACGAAATAGAATTATCTAGAGCTCCAGAATAGGGTATTAGGAATTTCACTGTAATGAAAAAATTATGATCACTGGCATTTTGATCTAAAAATAAAAGAAAAATTTACCACGTTCTTAGGTGAAACTCATAATTATCTAAACATTATTGAAGTTCTTCAAAGTAAACTTTAACTAAATACAGTTTATATTAATCAAATTCTATATTATCTGCAACAGGATTAAAAGCATATATAACCACTGTGGCAAGAGAACTCAACATAAATTCTTTTGAAATTTTGAAATATGATCTTGGCAGAATTCTTACATGCTGTTATTTTGAAGGAACACCCAATTTTTTATTTAGGCCCAAGAATATAAATGTCAAAGTCAAAAAGTGGAAGCATTTTACATCATCATTCATGCCAACAATGTACACCAACAATGTACATGAAACACTTCATTTATCCTATATTTGGCTATGCATTATCTATAAATGTGTATATTACATCCTCGTTTTCTGAAAACGTACCAGTCTGTCCAGATACATGTAATTTTCAAAATGACTATTATAATCATTTATCAAAGTACAAGTGCATGGCTTTTTTATTCCCTAATTATAAAATAAAACATCTCTGGATAGATCTATTTTGAGTGGATCATATTTTGGTTGTGGGATTTAATAAAACGTAATTTTGTCAAATTGTAAAAATGTGCACAATATAAGACACATATTCTAATAAAATCAAAATAAAAAAACATATAGGGCCTATATAGAAATTCATTGAAAAAAAGTTATTCAAGTGCACAACTGAAAAACATACATGTCCCAGCTATTGCCTTTCCCAAAAAGAAATGGATTCCTTGCTCATATTCCTTGCAACAGCCTGTTAACAAGTCTTATAGATTCTAAATTGCGAGAAAAATACCTTGTTATCTTGTGAATTTTTAACACTACAGTACAGTAGACTGAGTAGTCTCAATTTGTATTGAATTAATTGGTTATCAAGTGTACGACCAGATAAATTGGAGATTCATGTTTATCTGTGAAAAGAATATATTTATAACTCTCGATGTACGTAAAGAAAGGCAAAATACCAACACGATAGAAACATAGCCGAAAGATGATGACTCATAGACCGCACTTGCGACTAAGCAGAATCGGGTCATTTTAACGACATTTCAGTATGCATATAAATGATATCGAACAAATAACTTACTCTTTACTGTATCCGACTCATCGTGTCACATTTAGGTCCCTTGTTTCTTTCGCAGTTCTGCTTGGGGCCAGAACCAACACTCCATTCATGTGTTACTCATCCTCTCGATATGCTCGCCTGCCACTTCCGTAACCAGCTTCCACTTTGATGACGTCACATAGCGCGAAAATTTAAAAACTGTAGTAGGAGCAAAGAGCGACAACTCTGATTTAAAAAAAATAATGTTACCTATATCAGAGATGTGTCTCTGTCTATATGTTCTTGGGTATAGTTTATGAAGTGCAAATGTTAATCATAGATTGTTGATTGATTGATTGATTGAGAGAGAGAGAGAGAGAGAGAGAGAGAGAGAGAGAGAGAGAGAGAGAGAGAGAGAGAGAGGGGTGAATTCCACCATTCATTGAAATTTTGTCAATGTTGAAAGGTAGGCTATATATTCCAGTTTAACAAAGAATGCAAAATCCTAATAATACTACTGTATGTATACTTAAAGAGGTAAAGCACTTAATTAAAAGCACTAGATAGTTGTTCTAAACTTTATCTATTATTTATAAATATAATATACATGTGTACAGAAGCACTAAATTATGATTCAATATAGTGCATTGAACTCTCTGCCTGCGCAAATTTTAAATGAGCATGCCCCCAAAAAAAGGTACACATACAATATATGTCGATTTCAAAATAATCGATTTTAAAAAATTAATTTTACACAAAATAATTAATGAAAAATTATGCAGACAGCAAACTGTTTTGACTAAGGGTGAATTGCTGTATTCATGGTGAAATATTTCAAAAGTTTGGGTGCATTATCTTAGAGATGAAGTAATTGTTTACAAATACAATGTTTCTTATGGAGTGCCACTATATAACACTTTAATTAATATGTAGTAATTAATTTAAAATAATTAGCATTACAAATAAATATATTTAATTTAAATGAAATGGTGAAATCTTACTTTAAAAACAAAATATATCATATATCCTCAGTAGATTAGTACTAAGCTCAATTTCTTTCTGCAAATCATCACAGTAAATCCCTTTTCCCCTGGATCTAGGGGGATTTTCAGAAAATGGCCTGAATCCCAGCCTAGTCATTACCTGCAGAGAGAGAGAGAGAGAGAGAGAGAGAGAAGAGAAGAGAAGAGAGATGATGAGAGAGAGAGAGAGAGAGAGAGTCAGTCTCCTGTTACAATTCGTCATGTGATGTGAGACTTGTCCTAAAAATTGACTGCCTGGACAACTATGTCACCAAGGGCAAAGACATGAAGGGGATTAAAATTATGATATATTGGTTAGACTGCATCAATAATACCAGTGACCAGATGGCTCAGTTGGTAGAGTACCTGACTGGAGATTAGGGGGTCCCAAAGTTAAATCTATGACATTTTTCATTATATAAGATACCATATAAGTAGAAATTTTAGCGAGGATTTAATTTTGGCATTATTAGCGAGGGCTTTGAGATCGCTAAAATTAGATATCGCTAACAATTCATTCCAAATCATTGGCAGAGGTTTTCGACGTAATAGATTATGAAATCGCTAAAATTATTTACCGCTAAAATAAAATACCAATTTTTCTGGAGAAAACGCTAAATTTGCGTCTCGCTAAAATTTCTACTTATACGGTATATGCTCTCAGTGACCTTGACCTTACCAATATGACCTTGAGTAACTTATGCCTGAAAACATTTTGCCTGCTATTTAGTTGTGGGATATATGATCAATACTTGTTTAAAACTGTTAAAATATGGCACTTTTCTTTATATAAGATATGTGTTTTTGAGTGACCTTGACCTTTGAAAATGACATTGGTCTAAAAGATGGAAAAATATGTATAACAAACTATTGAAATAAGAAACATTTATATGTTCTGAGTGACCTTGACCCTTCTAAAATTACTTTAAAAGACCTTGGTTCACAAGCCCTTGTCTAAAGGAACATTTGTAATATATATTGTATCAATTTCTGATGAAAGGTTTATGAGATATCATCTTCGATGGTCGGATGGACAGAAGGATGGATGAACAGACACGATGGCAACTATATCCTCCCCCAAAATTTTCTGGGGAGCATAATGAACAGACCCAAACTTCATTCTGTATTAGTTCGTTTCAAAATGGTCAAAAACTTCCATGCCAAGGAGCATATTGTAATCAACTTATACCATATGCAAGAGCTTGTTCTGCATATGATCAGTTTTTGAATCGAGGCAGACTACTTGCTAACAAGTTGTTATTACAGGAGTTTCAGCAGTCACATTTAAAGGCAGTATTTCGCAAATCCTATGGTCGTTATCATTAAGTTTGCCAGTATGACCTGCTATTGGGTCAAACGCTGTCTGATGTTTTTCACAGCGATTGTTAAGCCATTTTTTATGCACTAATGTGACTACAGATTACTCCATTTACCTGATCAATACTATGGTCTCATGGCAGGTGTGACTGGTCGACTGGGGATGCTTACTCCTCCTAGACACCTGATCCCATCTCTGGGGTTTCCAGGGGTCCGTGTTTGCCCAACTCTTGTTTTGTATTCTATTTGGGACTTACAAGATTGATCACTGTTATCTTTGTCTTATGATCAACTTCTGATAAAAAGCTTGAGGTTGGAAAACTTTTTCAAACATTGAAATAAGGAACTTTTATGTTGCAAGTGGTCCTTGACCTTTCAAAAATTGAGCCTGAGAGACCATGGTCCACAAATCATTGTCTCAAAGAACATTTATGATCCATTACAAGGTTTTAGAGATATGAGATTAGGTGGATCATCCGTCATGAATGAATGGAAGGGCTAAAATATGGAGTTTTGATCGACGTACACTCTCTCCTTAACATTTAGGGCAAAGAAAATGTGAAGTTATATTAATTTTGTTTCTCTGCATTTACATTTTTGCTCCTTCTGCCTCCACTTTCTAATTATCAAACTTATGCCTTCTCCCTCCTGGAATCTTCCTCCTATATATGCAAAAGAGCACGTGGCTTAACAGCATCATACTGAACCCTATTTGAAAAACTTGTTTATTTAAAGTCTGTTGAGGTGAACCCAATTTTTGATATGCACATGAAAAAAAAATTCTAAGAGTGCAATTTTTCAAAGTTATGACATTGCACAAATGCGTCACTTCATGTGGTCAAAGGCAGAGAAAATTCAAAGAGTGCAATTTTCCAAAGTTGTGACATTGCACATGTGGTTACAGGCAGAGATGGAAACTCATCACTGACCTCAAACACTTCTGGAAGAATTCCTTATACTGTAAAATTCCCCGTGTTACTAAAGAAAGAAAGCTTTTTTTATATACATTTTATTGATTGTCTCAAAACAACCAAACCAACACATGACAAAGGGGAGCCATTAAAAGCAACAAAATTCTTTGGTTCTAAATTCTAGCAATGCTAAATTTTGGCATTCTGTATAAAATATAAAATACATACTCAAATATATGTATATAAAACTTCGAGGCAAATTAAAACACTAGTTTTTCGTTTGATATTTCAAACAATCAGAATCTAACTTTAAAACTTTCCACCTCCATCTTGTGTATTTTCAACTACAACCCAGTTATAACATGTCACAATAAAACTATTTAAAACTTTACTCTATTTTGAAAGATAATGTAATAAACACTCCCTTAGAATATAACATAACTTTTCCAATCATAAAACATGTAATGTATTGTTTTAATATAAAGTTAGCTTACAGGTGATGCTTGGGCGATTTTAAAATCATATCTCTGTGGAAGTTTTGTTAGAATCTAATCGTGAAAAATCTTGAAAGCATAAAACAGACATTATACAATGTTAAAATTTTCTTCACTATCAATGGTAAGACCATAATACTGAAATTTGTTAGGTAAAGCAATGTGGTGAATGTAGAAGTACATTACTGGAATTCAAACCCACATAGAACCAGTATACTCGTAGCTGTCCTTAAATGTAACTATCTCTAGAAGTTCTTAAAAACAAAAACATCTATTCCATTTGTGTGTATTTTCCCTTTGAAAAAGAACAAAACCACTACATAACATTTTGAAAAACACTAAATTTAAGAAAATTAGAACACATATCTAACAACAAATTTGTTCCATTAAAAGAGTGGATTTCCATCAACAACGAATATATATAATATATATTATATATATACATGATACCAAACAGAAACAACATTACACACCTAACACAGTAACATCACAACAACTACACCCTATACTTCTCAGGTCAATGGGCAGATCTCGTTACAAAGAAATCAAACACACAGGTTATTCAGATCACAATACATGCTACAGTCGGAAAAGAATCAACACATCTACTTAAATCACAAATTATCTGAGACAATATATCCATTCATCACAGCATAAAACCTCTGACATGTGACCAGTGACAATAGCATTCTGGGATATTTGTAATATTACTATCAAGAGGTTCTGTTCAATACGCAAGTTTTGAGATGTGTTAGAGTTATTTCCCTTTATTTAAAAATTCACTTGGGGTGGGACAAATGCCTGTCACTAAATTTATAAACATTTCATTGCTCAAATTTAAATGATACACAAACAATGCAAGTAGTCAGTTTTCTGGGAGTTAAGGATCAAATACAATATTTGAATAACAAGGATATTACTTGCAAATAGGGCATTGTTTTTTCTTATAACATTTCTTTTTAAAGAATTTCAAATATTTTCAGTTTTATATTTAAACAGATGGTGCGCTTTTCATTTTATCATCTTCCTCACTGTACACTATCCCAATTACACATTCAGAGTTCCACTAAATGCACCTCTAACAAAGAAGAGCTCCGATTTCAAAGCTTGCGTATGTGAGTCCAAGAGAAGTACATACATGTATATTATTTTGATAAGGGCCTAATCTGGCCTCTCTGTAAAAATTTCAAGTGAAATCTTTGAGATTTCAAATATCTATCTTCCAAACTGCAATTCTCTTGTAATAAAACCATAACATTTACCATTACTGTGGAATCATCATTGTTAGTGGGGGACCAATATAAGTCGATTTCATGGGTCGCTCACGAACATGTTCTATTTTCCTTTTATTCATTATCAATATTATGCCGTCCACAATATTTATCAATTACCCACGAAATTACATCCCCACGAATCAGCAAAATTTTGGTTATCCACGAACATTGGCCCCCCACGAATTAAAATGATTCCACAGTATTTCATGCAATGTCTTGTTTAAATCAGAAATTAGAAATTATATTTCATATCTGCTGTCATTTCTTTAAACTGGAAATGTAATTTTAAGTGCTTGTTTAACACATAAAGTGACTTCATGAACAGTAGCTATCAATGTCTCTTTGAAAGAAACATACGTGGTAACATGATGAATTTTTTGTCCATGAAGTAGAAAGGAAAACAAAAGCATGCACTTTTTCATCAAAATTTTGCAAAATTCAGGAAAATTTCTATATTGATGTCATCATATCTTACGATGGCCAGCATTGTGTATCATAACAATGTGCATACACTCTTCAAAAAAATAAGTAAACTTTGCATCAAAAGAATTAGGCTCTCAACATAGATCTTTTTAAATAAAATCAAATTTCTTTCATGATTAATTTATAATCAAAAAGACTCTCTGAGAAGTAAAAATAGTATATAGTATATTTACATTAACTGTACCGGAAAAGGCCATCTCTTTCATCAAAACTCTCTCTCTCCTTCCAACTGAAGATATCAACATGCTTATAATGCAGAAATAAAATATATTCACATGATTGTCAATTATTTGGCATAAAATCAAGACTAAATTACATATCTACAAATAATTTTCCAACAGAACACCAATTTAAACTCATGCAAATTAACCTACATCTCAAAAGGGAGATAACCCCTACACTGGAAATCCAACAGATCTATATATGATGTGGTTTACAAATTATGGCAAACTTTGTAGATTAAACATGGATGAAAAAATCTGGACAATGGCAAATCAAGACTGTGGATTAAAGTAAGACTACTGGTATATCGCCCCAGTATATTACACACGCAAGCACCAAAAACATTTAATGAGTACAAATACACTGTATAATTAAAAACTTTGTAGAGACACTACCTAAACTACAAATCATTTCTACCTACACTACAGTTCTTTGAACTGGTAGAATTTTTATAAATTTAACAACTTTTTCAAAAACAACTAATTCAATAGGCAATATTGTATCTATTTCACAAACTGAACACTGTGTAACTGAATGAAAAGAACCAATATGTTCCTTTTTCTATTCTAATGTGGAAAATCATATGTATCGTAATAGATGTAATTCATAATAAAAATGTAGTGTTCACCAGAAGTTTTGTCATCACTGACCGATCGGTTTCAACATTTTTTGTAGCACTGGACAGTTGTTTCTATTGTCATCCACAGGTTCTCCACTTCCATCCACTTTGGCGGCGCCTTTGATATTTGCACCATTCACAACTGTTTGTGGAGATTTTTTAGCACCTGTTGTCTTTAGTGAATCCGCTACATTGATTTTTGGAACCTTCAGCATGCCACCATCACTAGTACTTTCTGTGGACAGTCTTTTTACCTGCACTGTTGGAGGGGAAGTTTCTCCCGATTTTTTCTTCATAACTTCCCCTGTAGCAACATGGCACAGTTCTTCTTCATTTCTCACAATCCACTTGTTGTTACCAACAGAAATGATCTCTACCGCATTTTCTCCAAAGATCAGGACATTTTTGTCATAGTGAGCTATCGGCGTTTTATCAAATATTTGCTTCTCCTCTGCAGCTGTTTTGATTTCAGCAATAATCTGTTTCTTTGCTTGATCAGTCGGTGGAGGCACTTTTAAGGAACTGGCCACTGGATCCGTTTTCTCTCCACTTGCAATAGGTGACCTTTGAACCTCTTTTTGAGGGGTAGATGACAGGTCCAGCGGCGAAGTGCGACTCTTCTCAGATGAAGTTGGACTGGGTATAGGAAGCTGAATCGGTGACTGAGAAAAGGGCCATCCAGTGCCCATACCTGTAATTTTACCCGCCTGGGGAGGCGATGTTCTGCTGGTGGCAGGCTGACCGGATCCTAATCCTCTGTCTGGTAGAGTGTAGTCATAAAATCCAGATCCAGGTATGAAAGCTGCTGATGTGGAATTCTGCTGTGGTCTGGATTTTCTTCCTGGATGCTCCCCACTCTCTCTGTTTTCTGACTTGACAGCCTTGGATTTCCCCTTTGTCTGTTTAGCACTAGTGGGTGTTGTAATTGGTGGCGAGGATTTCATAATTGATGGGGTGTACATTGGAATGGTTGTATATAACGGTCCCACTGCCACACTGTAGGGGGGAGGCATGTCTGCTTTGGTCAGAGGTGGAGAGACCTGTGGAGATTTCTTCTTTGTCTCTGTGACCTGTTTAGGGTCCTCTTCTCTCAGGATAGTGGTGGCTTGTGTAGATATCAAATGGGACAGAACTGCCTGCAGGTTGTTTTGCCTGCCTGAGTCCGCTGTCGACACATCAGTCTTTTCAGAGCCAGATCCAACCTTATTTTGTTCATCAGTGTTATACTCCAACTGAATGATCTTGATATCGTGACCTTTTGATGAGTCTCCATCATCACTGGAAGTTTCCTGTATGAAGGACACTGCCGTCTCTTGTTCTTTTTCAATGTCATATGCCTCCGTTTCTGGGCATTTCTCTGAATTTATTTGTGTAGCAGAAGCCGAATCTGCTGATGACGTCACCTGGTAAGTAACGACTGTCGAACCCGGAGAATGCGGGGAAACAGATGTCACTGAACTCTGACTGGGCATGCTCACTGAGGGGATGACAACCGTCTGGGGACTATCTGCGGAGATGCTGGAGAGAGCCTGAAGGGGGATGACAGACTGGCTCTCTGTTGCATTAGAAGTCAGATTTGGTACAATCATGAAATGCTTCAAGTGTTCTGGATCAATGGTTAGTTCATCTGTTTCACCCTGTTGGGAAATAAATCACCATAGATACAAGTAATTGCGATAAATGTTGTCAAAAACGATATTTCACTTTTTAATGAAATGATTAGGAATCATTATCTTATAATTCAAACACTTTTTTTTCTAGGTTTTTTTATAGTTTTATTATTCAATCTATGCACAAATAAACATTTGTATATAATTTTCATATTGCATACACAACATACAAAGTAATTCATACACTTATTTTTCTATTTTTATCCACAGAAATCTTACATCATCGGAGTCGACGACTGGGATCCCCTCAATGCAGCGTCTCTGTAGAATGGCTTTGTCACGGATAATTCTGTTTATTGAACTTATGGAGGGGATATTTTTCTCATTACAAATCCCATCTGCTAGTAACCTGCAACAGTGATAATTATAAATAAAATTAACAAATCTTGTCTGTGTCATAAATTTTAGCATAAGAATAACAATGTTTCATTATTGTGATCTTTAATATACACACATCTAATGAACTTTATTGAGAAGCAAAATTTTACTTATTTCTTGCAAATATATATCAAACTCTTTCAACAGCTGAAAGAATGAAAATTCATATAATTGCCATGTAATTTTTACCAAAATTTTACACTATCAACATTAGATTTAAATCATTGTAATTTTACAAAACTTTTACAATATCAATATTATTTTGATGAAATTTTTACTAAAGTATTTTACACCATCAATGTAATTGTTATGCTTTTTTTTATGCCATTTTTACAAAACGTTTACTCTATCAATGTAATTTTTACAAAACTTTTACACTATCAAATGAATGTAATTTTTATTGATCTTTTGGAATTTCAGTTTATCCTCTGAAGAAAAAAAAATCTAGAAAGTGATATAGATAAAAATATGCTTGTTTCCAGGAATATGGAATCCCGCTTTATCTGCTGTGGGCACAGTGGTGGCATTGATTGTGAAGTTGATAAGTGAAACTGTCTAATCCTCTGTCCATTTCTGCGTATCTAGGCAGTGTTGCACACCACTGCTTCCTTCTCAACAAATTGTTCAACAGAGTCGACCAATCAATAGAGAAACACACCATGAATTCTAATCAATACCTTTCACCGACCCCTGATTTATTGGAGTGCACTCAGGCAAATCTACACGAATTTTCTGCAAGAATTACTTTAAAGGTTCCAAAGGCTACTGTACACAAAACCCCCATCACGCAAAATTAATTCTTCAAAAATCAATAAAGCTAAGTGTTAAAGATATTTTTGTTCATTTTTCATGTTCACTTGTAAATACCCTTATGATCTTCTTTCAAACATGGAGAGTATAGAATATGAAACCTTAAAGTATTGGTTAAAATTGATTAAAATGATTCCATTTAAAAAATGCGGTCACACTTGGAAGATCAAACAGATCTTTCCAAAAATGCTTTATGATACAATCTTTTATGTCACCATCCTACAATGTAGGTAAAATATCTGGACTTTTGATTACATATCTTTTCTACTGATAAAAATTCAATCACACTCAGAGAACATTCATGATGTTTCTATTTTTCACTACTTTTAGAAATGACCTTGCTATCTGCCTGTCACTCAAAGCCAATCACACATGCAATAGTAACTGACAAACTAAAAACCTATGTTAGGCAACGTTTAGTATGTTTTAATTTTGGAGTCTTACTTCTGCCTAATTTCCCAGGCAAACATTTGTGGATTTTCTAGTTTATACTGTCGGACACGGTTCACTACATCTGGGGTCGTGACCTTGGGTTTACTTCCTCCTATTTGACCTGGGTTGATGCTTCCTGTCTTCCTGTATCTGTCAAAAAAAAAAAGCAAACCAAATTCATCAAAGTATTAAGATGGCATTCTGAAACCTGACATTGAATTTCTAATACATATTGTCTTGACCCCAATATCCTTGACATGATTTTCCATGAAACTGCCATCAAATTTACGTGAATAAATAAAGTTCATCAGAAAAGAAAAGCAAAATAAACAAATTGACTTTTGTCCAAAACAAATGAACAAGGAGACAACATCAACATTTCAGATTAAATGCTACATACTTTTGTGTATGTTCAAATTGATGTTTGATATAAGAACAATATGTACATATACATATGTCCAAAAACAAGATGCCCATTATGTCAATATAACATGAACATTTATGGAATACCTCAGTACAATGACAACAGAAATTTGTCTGCTAAACCATTTAATTTACAAAATGAAAGTAAATAAGGTTGTGACAATCAGTAAAGCAAAAGCATTATTTTTGACTGACCTCAAAGACATTAACAACAGATTACTCCAATGTAATTTAAACAATCAGATCAAATCACCCATGAACAAAGGAACAGAGAAAAACATTGCACTGTGAACATTTAACTGTGTGTATTCATCGCACTATAGCCGTAACAAGGAATGGGTGTCTCTGTACGTCTCTTTACACCGCATGTCACCCCGTTGATTCTTTGGCAGTCCCCGACCCGTGACAGCAAAGTTCAGTGTATTTCAAAAGACTGTGTTAATTTGTCTATCCACGCTTGCCTGCCTGCACATAAAGCTTCACTCTTTAACTTCTGAGAGGAATAAAAACTATAACCTCATAAAAGGATTAGGTGGATTTCTGACTATGAAAGGTAATGGAGCGGAAAATAAACGACAAAAATATCTGTCACAAATCGGCCATTTTCCAGTTCCCGATGACTGAACAGATAACAGGGATGCATTGAAGCAACGCAGGGTTTATTTTTCATATTGTCTTGCTACCAATGGTTCCAACCAAAATACACCTTGACATGTGAACAATTATTTTTAAATAAATTATCCCTCGAGTGAAAAGATTCTGAAACTGTAGAAATCACGGTCAATCTTCCCAAATTTCAAGTCTACTTTAAAAGCAAGACAAAAATCAGCCCAATTAGTATACTTCTCACATTATGGAGCATAAATTTATTTATTTTTTATGGTTTTACATCAAGCAGCTCAAGTTTTAATCTCTAATGCTAAAAATTTACAGTTACAACTTGTGGTAAACCCGAGACCCTCAGTCTGTATCTACACACTGAGGGATCATATTGGAGATATAGACTCTAATATTTTAAACCCAGTTGAAATTTCAAGATATCTTTTTTGTATAACAATTACTCATACTCTGAATGGTATCTTGAATGCAATATATGTAACAGTAAACTTCTGTATACCATTACCTGATCTAATTTTGTTCATGAATACATATACATGTATCTTCATTATTGCCAATTAGATGTAACATGGACATGCTGTTATGTTAAGAGCAATTTAACACATACATGTATTTATAAAACACTGACAGTACCACATTTGATGAAATGAAGATGATGATTTTACAGAGGAAACCAAAAATATTGAATAGTGGGGTGTCCCCCTATAACAAGCATTATTACAACCTTGGTCCATGATCTTCTGACCCAGAATCAATATTCCTCTTCCTCTCCCCACAGGGCTTGATTTGCAGTCCACAAGAGACTGAAATCTGGGTCTATATATACACACATCCCCTATGACATCCTCAACAACTAAGGATAATCACATACCGTATAAGTAGAACTTTTAGCGAGATGCAAATCTGACATTTCCTCCATAGAAAGTGGTATCTAATTTTACGGTAATAATTTAACGATTTTATAATCTACACTCAAGGGTCAAAAGTATTTCCGCACTGCTAATTTTCACTATATATCTATTACAACTTTCAAATTTTAAAACTTCACAAAAATGTTATATTTAATGTTTCATTGTGAAATTTTCAGAATATATGCAGAAATCACTCAAGTTTCATGACACATGTTACTGTAAATTATATTTTTATCTTTTTGTGTGGGTCGATTTTTGAATGATGGGGTAGATTTTTTTCAATGCCGATTAATATGAAAAGTGAGATACATTCAAATAAAATTCATAAACATGATGATCCTAGTGTCAGTGTTAAAAACTGTAACACAGAGAGAAATAATGATAGTAACAGATTTAAATCTAGGCAATTATGCATGATTTGTGAGATTTTTATAGTTATGACTGCAGTAGAAATATTGATATCAGTGCTCTAAAAAATGTCTTATTCAATGAATTATATAGTGAAAATTGGCAGTGCGGAAATACTTTTGACCCTTGAGTGTATTACTTTAAAAAGCCATACCAATGATTTGGAATGAATTGTTAGCAATATCTAATTTTAGCAATCTTAAAGCCCTCGCTAATTATGCCAAAATTAAATCCTCGCTAAAATTTCTACTTATACGGTATGTTGATCCTTAACCAATGCAACCTGCCGAAGTTGGAGATGCATGTAACAATACCTGTTGAGGATCTTGCTGACACATCCATGAGACACCTGTAGCTGCCTGCTGATTTCACAGGGGCGAATTCCTTGTAAGGCTAGTTGTAAAATCTGAACTCGTAAATGGTCTGGAAGTGGCCGTCCATTCGTAAACTCTCTTCCATATTGGTTTATATTTCTTCCACCCACTAAAAATATTTATTGAAATACATGGACCACTCTTCTATGAAAACAAATGCAAATATATACTGTGGAATCATCATTGTTCGTGGGGGACCAATGTTCGTAGATTTCGTGGGTCACCCTTATCCACGAATTTACGTCCCCACTAACATGTTTTATTTTCCTTTTATTCTTTATAAATATTATGTCGTTCGCATTATTTATCAAATACCCACGAAATTATGTCCCCACAAACCAGCAAATATTTGGTTACCCACGAACATTGGCCCCCATGAATTAAAATGATTCCACAGTACATCATAAAAACAGAACTCAGCTAAAGTTTAAGTATCAAGTGAGCTTCACAATCAAAAACTTACCAGAATGTCTTATCCTATCCTTGCACCCCTTTCCCATCTCATCACCCCCCTCTCCTAAAACTCCGTCCCCATTTTCAGTCGTCTCTGAGTCTGACCCAAGGTCCAGCAAGCCTTCAATGTTAACCTTGGCCTGTTTTTTCTCTTTGTCGATTGCTTCAGTGTGGACCTGAGGGGTGGGGGTTTCCGATGTAGCTGTCGCGTCCTGATTCAGTTTGTTGAAGTCAATGGCTGATAGTAAATTCTGGTGGTGCTGCATAGCTTGTCCAGTCTGCAATAGTGTTCATGATAAATAGACATTTTTACATTCATTGTTGCTTGAAAATAAAATGAAGGCAAAAATTATAAAAGAAATAAGTTTTAATGACCACATCAAGTACTGTAGATTCCTTATTTTACGTGAGTACTTAATATAGCGAAATGGCTCATGTGCGTCAAATCATGAGAACATAAATTCACGATGACTCTGTTGATTAAGAGTTTTGACATGTATTTAGCATAGTAAAAATAAAAGCGACTAATTTCATTTCACGACTGATGCTTCTCGCGAAATTACACAATAATAAATTTCTCGCGAATAATTAGAAATTTACAGTAATCTTTCTGCATCTAAATTTGAAATTGGATATAGCTCCCTAACATTAGAAAATACGTCAAAGTTCTCAACCTTCGTCTCAGTTGTACAAGATACTAAAACTGCCCAAAAGCAAATCCATTTACCTGCAGCATAGACTGCTGGAACTGAATGAGGTTGACTAGATACTGCTGTTGAATCATGCGCTGTAACTGTTCACTGGCGCTGATGCTGCCGCTGTCTAGAGTGGTGGCCGCTTGTACGAACACCGCTGGTGGCGCGGACTCCTGGGATGTGGATTCCTCGGATACTTGCACACCATTCTCCTCCGGCTCCGTGACCTTGCTGGAGGGTGTGTTCTGGTGGTTGCTTTCTGCAGTTTCCTGTTTGACTTGAATGTTGATAACTTCTGCTGTCATCATGGCAAATCAACCATCAGGGGAAGTAACTCTTGTTTCATCAGGGAAAATTACTCAGGTATGAGGTGCGTTAGGGCATTTCCTTAATCAACATGGCACAGATCTTTGTTTTTAGGCTTCTTTGTCCAACATCAAAGCTTTCAATTTCCTACCAAAAATAAAAAGAAATTCAAATTTAACACTAAATATTTCATAAGGATTTTAAAATTCATTTCCAGAAATTGCTAATTCACTGACAGTGGGTTTTTTCTTCTTCTAAAATGATAACAAATAATCAAGTTTCATGTTCTATATCAAGACTAATCCCTACTAAAACAATAGTTATTGGGAAAATTAGTAGACCTTATCCAGGTGACTTCAGATGAAAGCAAACATTTCCATATTTTAAAAAGTAATTTCAAACAAATTTCATTGTCTGTTAAATGACATGGAATCAACCAAAACCAAAGACATTTAGAACACAAATTTAAAGGATTGTTATCACAGTAACAGATTGACTCTTGATATTTTCAAGAGAGGCAATTTCCTGCTTTGTTCATGGTCCAGGGCATTTAAATGCAATCGGTATTAATCCCTCGTTTACTTTTCTGAATTTGTGCATGGAACGTCATGGTATTTACAACAGGGTAATTGTTTATGCAAATATAACATGGCCCTGCAAGGATTTGGGTGATTAGGGTTCTATGGATAACTATTCAGGCGTAACATTGCAGGTTGAGCCCCATTAACTGTATTGTTAGGTTGCTGCATACTTCCTGTGTTCGTGATGTCAGGAACACCAAATGAAACTCCATTTCCAATTAATTCTAATAATGTAGGCCCTTGAACACGAATTCGTTATACACCAAAGATACTCTGACTGTTCAACATACGGTACAACTTCATCATTCACATATATATATTTTCTTTTCTTTTTTATGGCATTTTGAAAATAATTTAAGCAATTCAAAATTTTTAAAAATAAAGGGAGACAATTTTATCTTTTTTTTTTTTTTTTGTAAAGTTTTGAAATGAAGAGCCAACTTTTCCGCAATACTCACAACGGAGAATCCTATCCTGGTATAAATATGTAAATTATCCTCTAACAAGATTTTCTTCCTATTATCAACAGTAAGATGTCATTGCATGGTCTGCAAGATATGTCTGTGAAATCTGTCTGGTCAATGATTTCTCAATCCTCCCCAATTTATGGACATTTTTTAGGGTTGTCTCTCTGTCTTCCAAGCTTTGTGGACTTATATATATGGTCAAGAGGATCATCTACATGAATCATCTAATAGCTAATATGAACATCTTTAATTCAGCAGTAATTAATTAATGTTCAGTTAACCCTGGATTAGAACTTCTGACGCTGCCCTCAAATGAGTGTAGGGTCACGTAATTTGAATTTCAGTTGCATAATAATAACAATGTAACTTATCCGTAAAATCGGATTGAAAGTCCATTTTCATCAGTATCGATGTAAGTAGCTGATTAGGAGGTCTCCGGCCAGAATCTGGTAATCTTACATAACAAGTAACAGACCTTTCTAATCATCTTCGCACGCCTTTCTAATGACTTTCCAATTTCTGAATCCTTACTTAATTAGGAATGATAATCATGATTGGGTCTTATACCAAATATCAGACATACATAAAACAAAATTTGCCCAAAATTTCAAAAATATGAACTGGAAATGTCAAGCAGCTTTCTTGGAAATTCTGATAGGGCCATTAAAAGGGAAGTTACATATAGGACATTTATAGAATAATCATTCATCCCCTGGCACTTGTAAAATGGTCTTTCTATTTCTTCCATTATCATCTTCTGTTTCACCACTCTGACTCAGTTGCTATGAAACACCTGGGAAGACTCCCATGAGTTGCTTTAATTTTTCAATCTCTGAACTTTTCCCCAATATATTTCACTTCAACAACTATCATATGTAAATATACATTTTAACAGAGTTGACATCAACTAAAGAAAAGATGTTTCCAAAAAAAAAAAAACAAAAAACAAAAAAAAAAAAAAACCCTGCAATTGTATAAATGGGAGAAACAGGTCCCTGTAAGTGTCTTGAAAATTTAAGAAATGAAGAAACTTGAGATTGAGAAAAAAAAGTTTACTAACTCACACTGGTTATAGAACCTATATGTTTCAAGATCTTGGTCTGTCTATCTGTCTGTAACTTCAATTTGTGTTGTAACATTTAAACTAGTTACAAGATACAATTAAAACTTGGAAAGTTTAACTTGTAAGTTGTCATCATAAAAGTATACATTAAAAGAACATCAAGTTAAACGTGCAGATAAAAAAGAATCGAAATTTTCAAAGTCTAAAGGCAATAACAGTGAAAATAGATCAATCTGACAGCATGAAACTTAGACTTAATTTGTAAGTCATCAATACAAATTAAGAGATGTGAGAATATTAGCACATTATCTACTAGCACAGCAAACAAAAGCCAAGACAACAACCTATAATGTAATGGCATCTAGAGGAATAACACCATATGTCCCAACAATTTTAAGGGAAACCTTATCCTTGGTCAAATGAAAGGACAGTTCAAGGACAGATCAGAGACTTCCTGTTGGTCAGGTGAATGGACAAGGCAAGGACAGATCAGAGATGTGAAGCAAGGTCAAGGACAGATCAGAGACTCCCTGTCATGTGAATGGACAAGGTCAAGGACAGATCCAGAGACTCCCTGTGCATCGTGACTATGGACAAGGTCAAGACAAATCAGAAGACTTCCTGTTCGGGCAGGTGAAATGGACAAGGTCAAGGACAGATCAAACTTCCTGTTGGTCAGGTAAATGGACAAGGTCAAGGACAGACCAGAGACTTCCTGCTGGTCATGTGAATGGACAAGGTCAAGAACAGATCAGAGAGGTAAAAGGACAGAATCAGACTTCATAATGAATAGTAAATAGACAAACTCAAACAGTTTAAATCTGAACATTTCTTCTACTGACTTCATATCATCTTTGGTTTTTACATGGTATTCCCCCTACAAAGAAAACAATCCCACACATGACTTTGTTGCAGAGTACTGGACCTGCATGAGCCAGCATACTAGTGCATAAAGAGCATCAAAAGATGAAACATCTACTTCCTACAAGAGAGTTGATAAGGAATATCTATCTCCAGTTTTTGAAGCACCTGTTGTTTGTTATAGCACTTGTTGTTTGTTATATAACAGACAAATTGCGAGTATAAAATCCTCTTTGACCTTGAACTTTGACTTCTTTCAAGTTTTTTCCATAAACAAAAGAAAGGCTTTTATACAACTGTTCAAAGAAAACTGCAACTTTTGAACTAATACAATGTATGCATTTTCATGATACAAAAAAAAAAAAATGGATGCAATTTAAAATAATTTGTGATTTCTTACATTTTTTCCCCCCTAGAATATTGATTATTAAAAAAAATATGATCTATCTAAAATGCACATGATCTTTCAACAACTGACAAAATGATTAAGTGTTTAGTGAATGGAGGGTCCTCTTTACTGAATAGAAATTCACATATACACACTGTACAACTTATAATGATAGATTTGTAATCTTTTGATTGCATTACATTATATTAACCTCTGATCCATGTTCAAGTGTCTAAATCCATTACATCAAAAACTTAACCAAACATTTCTGTTTTCTACCTGATCTCTCAATCAATTTCTACTGAACATCTTGATGACAGCTATTTGAATTTGTTCACCTCCAGCCATGTTATAACAATTCTGATTGTAGTCTTCTCTAGCACACTACTGAGTATATCATCATTTCCAGGAAGCCTGGATCTAACTCCTTCACAAATGAGAAACAGTGTCAGTCAACTAGCTGTATAAGGACGGAAAATTTTATATGTACCCGGGCATGGATTATCAATATTGAAATTTTTTTTGCTGTTAATAATGTATACGAAATAGGAGTAGAATCAATCATTTTTACATTTTAATGAATTCAAATGCAAAATTTCTGGAAGGACTGGGTTGAAAATTTACTTCTGTTCCATGATCTATGTATTTGCCAAGAATGGGAAAAGCTGTGAATTTTAACAAAACTTTTCAAAGTTAGAATTTAATTTTTACATATATTCCTGAAAAACAACCTAAGTCCTTTTGAGCCCTTCCTTGGTGGGGGGTTGGGGGGGGTCACAGTTTCACACACTTAACCCTTAATCATATGAGAATTTCACCAAATTCTTTTAAAATTACATGAAAATACCAATAAACTGATTCCTGTGTGGATCTGGGATAGAATAAGTCCTCAGTACTCCTTGCTTGTCATATGAGGCGATTAAATGAGGCAGTCCTTTGGAGGAGACTGCATAAACCACTGACCTGTGTTACAGCAGATGTGGCACGACAAAGATCCTTCCCTGCTCAAAGGTTTAACAGTATCAAGATGCCGATAGAAATGGCAGTTGTCAGCAGGTATTATATCAAGAAGTCTATGATTTTCTTCCATATCAACAATAATCATGTAAGAAACCAAAGATTCAAACGGCTAAAAAATTGTAAAGTGTATGAACATTTGGGGGGGGGGGATGGCATTAGCGTTTCGGCCAAGACTTGCATCTCCTTTTTGAATGGGAGCATGGAACTTTGTTTGGACAATAATTTGTGCAAAGATTGTGCAACAGTGGGAGAAGAGGTCAAAAATTTCATCTCAGACAATGGATATCGGAAATGCTGATTGCTCAAATTGACTCACTATGTCTATAAGGTCATAGACTATAAAATGAAATTTAATAACATTATCTTAAGAAGATTAAGAGACAGACATCTTTTTTACACAGCCAACTAATTTTTTTAGAGCGACCACAATCAGCAGAGACTCTTCATTACGTCAAGCAGTGAAAGAATTATTTGGAATTTGAAGGAGTTCCTTAGAGGACAGACTAGTAGTCTCTTTGTTCCGAGATTACACAGAAAACACAGCACTGCGAAGTCCAAAAGGGGAATTTTAACATCAGTTACAAAAATGTGCCAAGCTGATACTCACATACAATATGACAACTTAAAAATCTGTAATCTGGAAGTGATATGGAACAAAATGTAATTTTCATCAACAAAAAGGAACACCGATTAAAATATCTCTAGTAAAAAAAAAACACTGTTACAAAATTTACCTGTTCAACTGTATCTCAGAAAGCGGAACCTAAACTACTGTTACCCCAGACAATCACAATATACCCCATGCAGTCGGTCAGGAAGGGTGGAGGTACACACTCCTCAGGACTAAAATTTACCCAAGTTAATTTTTTTTAAATATTATTTCACAAACTGCAGTTTCTCTTACCTGGAAATAAGTATACACAGTCATGGCTATGCTTGACCTCAATAAATCTATGCTGATAAGGGCTAGAGCATGAAACACGTGTTGTCAATATATCTATTTCTGGGTGAATGAGAAAAAGCACCGATAAATACTAAATGGCTACACCTTATGACAACCAAGCTCTACCTGTGTGCAAAGAATAGAGAACAAATTGGCCTCTAAATCTCTTCATCCGAGACAAGGGAGATAACTTTCTCATCTGGAATACATAAGATAGTCCCCCTAAATCAACTTTTAATAAGCAACCTTCCTAACAAATCCAAGACAAAAATTCTTGTTCAAAACTATTCTCAGCAAGCAACATATACAGTCAAAATTCAATGATATGTGGCAAGATACTTCAAACTTTACCCTTCCTTCCCGACATGTCTTGAGGGTTACTGGTGGCTTAAGAAACAATTTAATAACTGCATTAGGACACTCCATGTATAAAATGATTCTCCATTACCTGATGAACCAATTAATCAAACAAGTGAATAAAGTTTGCATCTGAAACCATATATATGTATATCAACATGATCTTTTAGGCATTTGATGATAAGTGTTTGTCCAAATTCTCCAATATATATACAGAAGGATCTGTGGTCGTATTGTGCATGTGTGTCAAAAGCAATGCAGACTAAAACTAGTACAAAAACTCCCAGTGGCACATGAATAGATGTCACTGGAATGTAGATAGTAGATAGAAAGATGTAATTTGACTTTAAACATACATGATTCAACTTCACTAATGTAAAAATCTTTCCTCTTACAGGAAATGTTTTTTTAAATGCACATGCACCCATGACAGACCAGTAGAGATTTTCTAATTAACTAATATCTGTATTACTAACATTACAAAAAAACATTGACTCTGATAATGAAAATAAAAAGCATAAATTGCTAAATTGTTTTTAGGACAAAATGTATATATCCCTATTCAAGATAATGTTTTTATTGTGATTTATTTTGACTACATCAATAAAAATTTTGGAGACTTAAAGTACATTACATGTTAAATGAGAGATAAACAAATAAGGTATGACAATCTTGTATTAAAATAAAATTTAAAAATAGATACCATCTTATTAACAGAATCTTTACTGCCGACAGGCTTGTGATGGCACGACAGGAGATTTCGTGTCACACAGTTAAACATCTCAAGCATTAACAAATGATTAAAACTGAAAGTAGATACCCACCTCACACTTCTACACCCGATGCACTGTTATTTCCTTAAAATAATAAAAATTCACAGTAACTCAATACAGTGTGTTCTCTTCACAAAATCAATAGCTCACACTCTAAGTCGAATGCAGCAAGGAGCATGACAGTAATCCTGCCAAGTTCAGAAATTCCTAGTATATCAAAACCTTTGAATTTTTTTTTTTTAAACCTCAAAATTAGGTGAGTGCGTACAATACAAACAAAATTTCCCGAAGTGCAGGTCTTTATTCAGAGTTTGTTTTAGTTATACCAGCTAAATATAAAATGCAATGAATTAACAGCTGCCATGCATGGCTGCTCCCTGGCAATAACAGCTTGCCAGAAACTTGGCTTTTCAAACTCACCCAATCAGAAAAATCGGTGGAGTGGAAACCGTGTGCGTAATTTGAATCTGCGGCACTCATGCTTGCAGCTGTGTGTCTTGACAAGGCAAATCTATAATTTACGCTAATAACTGTGTTTGCCAGGGCCTTATTATTTTTTTCTCCCTCACGACTAAATCCATAAAAATTAACGGCACACTTTTCCTTCACAAAAAAGATGAAAATCATGAATGCAAAACCATTTTTCTTTTCTTTATAAATTCCAAACTTAAAGAATTATCATTCTGATTCAAATATGAAACGAATATTTCATTCATCTTTTATATAACTTTTTTTTAAAAACAGATTTTCAGTCCATGAATGATGCAAACTTCTGAATTGATGTAGCACTTAATACAGATAAAAATCAAATTCTCAATGGAAAAAAAATTCAGATTAAACACATAGTGACAAAAAATCCATTGGGCCCTAAAAGAAACAAATATAATATGTATAATATGAAATATGAGAATCTGACTCTGCTCTGTACAGTACATCGACGTACAGTAGACTGCCTTACATGAGAGGAACTCACAGACCCTTGACAAAATTCTCTGTATCCATAATCATAAATAAGCATCTTCAAAACAGTCCAATCAATTTACAGCTTCTACTTATCATAAGCAAGCTGGACTGTATCATGTGGAAGTCAAATTTAATTGGAGATTTTTTAAGCACAATTTGTAATTAAAAAGTTGATGATTAGGATCTGGAACATTATCCATACAAGAGAATTTTCTGTCTTGCTTGAAAAATAATCTTTTACAACTTTTCTTTTCATTCTTTCAAATTGTGTTCCTTTCAGATCTTAAAATGACACAAAAATCATTTAAAATTTCTCTGAACTAAATCAAAATTTTGGGTTTTTTTTGAGGAATTTCTCTTCAATGAAGCTACAACTCTGTATGTTTTGAACACCTCAAACTTTCCTTGACTATTGTGGTATGTTCGACACAAACCCAGCCATGTCGAGTGTGATCAGCCATGAGGCGATGAATATCCTCTACTTTCAAAATTACACCTTGATCATTTCAAGCAGAAAATTACTATAACTAGTCTTGTTGTAAGTCTGAATTCTAGAAAAAAAAAGGAAACAATTTAGGGACACTGAATTAGACTGAGGCAAGTATCTCATTAATAAACCGAACAGACTGTTTCACACACTGACATACCGCAATTTCTCTACAAATTCAAACTGCCAATTTAGGGGGAAAAAAAGGTTTTGAGCATATACTTTATATAAATCAAACAGAGCTTCTTTTTTATTTTTTACTTTTAAAAATTTCAGGTGAAGAGGGAGTATAATAAAATGTCGGAGCGTTCCTTTTATCACAGCCATGGTCCCTGACTACATTCGCCCACAAAAGATAACAGCTAACATTCACTGTCACTGGCAGAACGCTGCAATTTTGAGGACTTAATTGATTTCCTTTATCAGTCTCACGTGGTCAATAGTGCTTTAAATCTCCTTGTAAATCCAACAAAAACGCATTTAACCATAACGCACAATAATGCAAGATTAATGACCCGATAAGGATCGATCATTGTAGTGCGTAGCGCGCTAGGAATGCCTCCCCAACAAATCCAATACATGTAATCCACCGATTCTTTTTTTGTCACATATTGCAAAATAGCAACAAGCCTTTTTTTTTAAATTCAAAATAACCTCTATTGAATACTTTTTCAGTCACCGAGAAATGGAGTTTGTAATGAAAATCACAATGAATGTCATTGCTTTTGAATATTGGGATAAAGAGAGATCCAACTTAAGACGTTATTTGTATATTTATAAATGTAACTTTTGCATTGTATCTCATGTACCAATCTAATTGTGGTTTGAGAGAATAAATTGAATTGAATAGAGATTGTAATACAAATACAAAATATAGGAATTGTCTCTCTTAAAGGAGAATACTTTTTTTTCCCTTTCCTTTAACCTCATCTCCCACTAAGGCTTATAAAAAGAAAATATCCTTTTTTTTCCCCCCTCAGGGTTCATGTTCGGTACCAGTACATACTAAGACTTCAAAACTTGAGAAGTAGTTTGAAAACTAAGGAAATAAAATGTCTGAGATGCCACTCAGAGAGAGTTTTTATTGTCCAGCATCAACTTAACAAGCGACATGATAGACCTACGACTTCCATACACCCCGCATTACAACGTAGAATGGAGGCTGGAGACCAATCCGCCAACAAACCGTGGCCTGCACTCACAGAATCTGGTCATTAAACTCGTGGTCTGTCGCATCGTCAGATGTCTTTATTTTCCGTGCTTCATTAACTCACGGAGATAAGCTTCCAGCGGACAGAGATCATCAAGGCCTGACAGCGGACCATTGATTTTTGTTAGTGATTTCTTGGATGTTAAACCATACACATATATACATTAGAACTATTTCATAAGTTTATGATACCAAAAAGTAGGTCATGTATATAATAGCAATAATGATGATATTATCACATTGAAGGCCCGAGGGTCACATTGCTCACCTGATTTGATCCTTCAAAAATATAATTTAATATCATTTATATAGTTCAGATCTGCCATTACACTGGCCCTGAGGAGATTCATTTGAATCCAAACTTCATAATTATAGGTTAGAGACTTTGTATAGGAAAATATGACGACCGAGTTTTTTGGCGCGTAGACGGACCGAGCTTGCGAGTATATAATAAAACAATATACAGACCAAAAACTATATGCTCCCAAATCGAAGATTCTGGGGGCTTAAAAATGATGGCTGTATGGTTTCATTATGTTTTTTGGGCTTGGCTTGGCTTTCATAAGGGACTCAATAATTTTCTATGATGTTCAGAAGTTGAAATATATTGAACCCCTCCCTATATAACTCTATACCAATGGCCCCTCTGCTTTAATTGGACTTTATAGAGAAATCATGGGGATAAGTTACATCCCAGAAGGTAAATTGTTTTTATATCACTTGTGAAGACATCAATTGGGTTTTAATTTTCATAATCTTTGGAACATTATTGAAAATCAAACCTATGACCACTGAATTCTTAATAAGGTGTTCTAACCACTGAGCTACCCAGTCCAATATACAAAGTGAGGCCTGTTTTGGAAATGATACAACTTCAAGGCCTCTTCCTATCCAGGAGATGAAAAAATGGTTCAAGAAACATTGCTATGTCCTCAATAGGTTCAGAGTCATAGGAGCTGAAAAACATGAGATTTTATTAGAGGTGGGGGGTTGAGGTGGGAGTTTGATTATCATGTTACTGCCAAGTCATAGTAATTTAATGCAGAACACTACATAAAATAGTTCTGGCCTTACATTGACCAAGGACATTTACTTAACCATGACTCATTGGGGACACTCTGAGACCATGTAGTAACAATATATTTTAATTTAAGTCCAATAAAACCAATCACTGGAGCTGCCAGACATCTAACGCGGATCAACAGATTCCGTTAACATTTATCATTAGATGTCCTGGAGAATTACATTTCTGCTTGTCTCAAGTTTCAAATCAAATGCATTCATCTGCCAGGGAGAGTATTAGGTGAATCCAATGCTGACTGAAATGGAAACCCAGCATCAGTATGAAAATCACACCTGGATGATCTACAAAGAGCTACCGGCTCCATTGTCTTGGCAGCTCTGTTTTCTTTTCACATGGCTTCCTGCAACCCAGGCAAAACCAATAGGATGCAGAGTTGCAGAATTTTCAAATACTTCAAATTCAGCATGACATTCCAATTCCAAAACAGTATAGTCAATAATTTCTGAACCCTTTTCAAAATCATAGAGACTTATATATATCTACCTCCTTCACAGCCATGTTTTTTTTGACAATAAGCAAATGCTGCAAGCGAAAGACCATTCTGATGTATGTAAAATATACGCAAGAGCATTTATCTTCAAATAGCAGCTCACATTCCTTTTTGTCAGAAAATCTGGAAAAACTTATTTTTCATTTCTTTTGATTATTCATGCATGAGCACACATGTTAAGATTAGAGGGCAAGGATGCGTAAAGACAAACTTAAACGGACTGGAAAGCCTTTCTGCATGACTTGCATATGAAGCTTTTCAGAGATTAAATCTTCAACGATGCGCGATATTACGACCCCCTGACGATTTATGCCTAATGAGCACAATGTTCTCAACCCCTGTATTCACTGGTGCGTGAAACAAACAACAGCAGAAATTTCATTTACATGCAGAAACATGAAATCACCTGATATAAAACGGCTTCCTTCAAAGAAAAAGTTATCTTTTGATGAAATAATTAATTTGTAATTGAATAAACTAGGCATGCTGATTTTATCTTTCTCTAAAATGAAACAATACAGAAATCAGAGCAACATATTCACCCTCATAACTTATTCTCAAACATCTAAAAATGTGATAACAACACAATGATTAGCAACGCTGACCTGCGTCACCCCAAAACTCTTAGAACAAGAGGCTCATGGACCTTAACAGTCACCTGATTATCAACCAATGAAAACGCACAATTCCTCTTGCATATCAATGATAAAATGAGTGCACTTTTAAAACTCGAAAGAGTGGATGTCATCATATTTTATCTCCATTACAAATCATGTCAACGACCATTTCTATTATGCATCAGTTGTTTTGGTCTTTGCCAAATGACCACAGTTCAAGGTCTCTTGTACATGCTGATCTTACGAAATTTTTGTGCCAAATATGTCTGAAATTTTGCAAACTACAGTTTCTCAATTACAAATTCATGACTTGGGAGAAATGTTTTCACTGCCTTTCTTTCAAAGTGATTTGAATGCATTTAATGGCTGATTTTTTTTTTTTTTTAACAAATTCTGAAACATTTGAATTCAAGTATTATTCTACATACCCTCTACCTGGTGAGTAATTCATATGAAATGGACCTCTAATATTAATCAAATTTGATTTTAAAATATGACTTTTCATTACGAAGTTTTGGCTCAGACACAAAACATGACGAACGAAGATACGTACAGCTAGAAAGACACTGTGATTTAGATAAACATCCAAACTTTCAGGAATCAGAAGGAATACCAATTTCAACAATTTTATACTCAGTCTGGTAATTCATTATCATCATTTATATAATTCATAACCCTGCCTTACACCTGAACCCTTCATTCATTACTCTGCCTGAAGACTGAACCTTCATTCATAACCCTGCCGAAGACCCTGAACCCTTCATTCTATACCCTGCCGAAGACCTGAACCTTCATTCATACCCTGCCCGAAGACCTGAACCCTTCATTCTAACCCTGCCCGAAGACCTGAACCCTTCATTCATAACCCTGCCCGAAGACCTGAACCCTCATTCGTAACCTGCCCAAGACCTGAACCTTCATTCATAACCCTGCCCCAAGACCTGAACCCTTCATTCATAACCCTGCCCCAAGACCTGACAACCCTTCATTCATAACCCTGCCCCAAGACCTGAACCCTTCATTCATACCCGCCCAAGCCTGAACCTTCATTCATAACCCTGCCCGAAGACCTGAAACCCTTCATTCTCACTGCCCAAAGACCTGACCCTTCATTCATAACCCTGCCCGAAGACTTGAACCCTTGACCCATGGATATTTAATATATATACATGTCTTGGCTCTAAGCTATTAACTAAAACTCAGCTTGGTTGCTTGATGCATACAAGTCAGAAGCATCTTGATTTTTAAAAAATATAACATGTTTCCTTTACGAGTCCTAAAGCTCTGTCCTAACACAATCCTGACTTGGGTCCTGAAATTCACAATTTGGCATTGGCCTCCTTGCCAAATGTCACAAAGCACATATTTTCTGCTCGATGTACAGGGGTAGAGAATATTTTCAAGCTGTAAAATTTTTCAAAGGTTTTAGCCAAATTCTTCAACACCTTGGGAATCAGGGACCTGACAAAGTTGTTCCCTATACACTAAATGATACAACACCCAAATTCTGGTGGCACATTTCAAGTAGGATCTGCCACTTTGCCAGTGAACAGTTCCTCTTTAATGCTATACATGTGGTACCCACATTTACTACTTGGAATAGGAAGCATGAGTAACTCTCCAATCCGTGTAAAGGTCATGACTAGGTACTTCCTGGATCTGTGAAAAAATGGGTGCGCATTGATTGAATTCATCACACCTGTCATGTTGTGATGTGATAAATTTTCACAACACTGGAATCTCACATTTCAAAATTTGATTACTACAGCGGTGTGATTTGAAATATTTGAAATATCAAATCTTACACACCATTCTTCAGCCAATTTCATCTTTTTTCAGATTCACTTCACACAAACATGAGGCCCATGGGCCTTAGAGGTCACCTGAGTAATATACAACTCTTCAAGGTACACTCAATCAAACAAGGTGTTTGTTATTTTCATAAGATGAAAATAAATATATTCAAGAGTATCTGAAACTCTGACCCAGGAACCATAAATTTCACAATTCTGGTAGAGTCTTCCTGACATAAGGACTATACACACAAATGTATTGCTAGATCAATTCCCTGAGTAAGAAAGATTTTTAACATACTTTCATTCTTTTTTTCCAGGTTTTGACCCCACCCTTACATCAGCCATAAAGCCCTGCCCAAGTAGCACCAGAAACCTTCACAGAAATGGCCCAATATCGCTCACCTGAGTGACCTTGGCCCTGCTATTGATCAGCATGCAGTTGTGATTTTTGCTTTTTTTGAAACTTACATGTAAATTTAAACTTTTTTGGCCCAAAAGATGATCTTTATTGACCTGATCCAAATTTTGACATTTTTGTGATTTTCTCCCCTTTGATGGTCCATCATTGGAACAAAATTTGATTTGTACCAAGTTTGGTTGAAATTGGCCCAGTGGTTCTGGAGAAGAAGTTGAAATGTAAACGTTTTCAGACAGACAAAATGTGATCAGAAAAGGTAATGTGAGCCTTTGGCTCAGGTGAGCTAAAAAGGACTGGTTTTAGTGGTAGGGGTGATGCATTTTCAAAGAGGTATAGTCAATTATATCAGTCCCAGTTAGTGACCCCAACCAGTCCCTACAAGTGTCCTATTAGTGATCCCAACCGGCTAACTAACAACACCATCTACATGAGGTTCATGTATTTTACAATATTTACCTTTCTAAGAGCCTGCTGGGTAATTTTTTTCCTATATATTCCTATGCAAAAATTTAATTCCAAATAGGGACCTCTTTCTGTTTCACCAGGGTCATGGTTTATACAGGTTTGAATCTATATTACACGAGGATGCTGCAGCTGGTATATGAAATTCATAAATTAACGGTTGGGCCTTTTTTCCCCTCAAAGAATTTCCCTACAAGTAGATTTCATTTGTCAAACTTCCATCTTCTATTGTGGCCCTACCCTAGGAGCTCCAGAGATCGTGATTTGAACAAACTTAAATTTGCATGACCAGTAAATAAACATGCTTGTATGACAAATTTAACTAATTTTTGTACTTCCTCAGAATGTTAAATCTTAAATCATACTGTGACCCTAGCTACCCCAGGCCATGGTTTGGATGAACTTGAATATAAACCTATGGATGTTCAATTATGCTTTTGTTACCGGTATGTTCAAATTTTGTGGTTTTTTAAGAATATATTTGAAATATCCTACCCTATTTTCACTATTTCCTTATTTTCTGTCTTTGAAAAAGGACATGAATCAATCTCTTTCAATCAAATCTGCCATTAAGTCTAATCCCCCCCCCCCCCAAATAAATAAAAATAAAAATCATAAAACTTAAGCAAGACAATTAATAGACATATATTTTGTTCAGCAATTGCTCACCTGTGCCTCCAGGTAAGCTAATAAAAAGTTAATATGTGACATTACACTTTAGATTAAATTCAACCCACACCTATCTCTATTTTCACACTGCATGGTCTTCATATTAACATCCTCACTGACTTTTAATACAGATCTATCTCAAATATCAATTTGTGATTTTTCAAACATGATGACTTATCAGAGAAACAGAATTCTACCAACTCATGAATAACCAATAAACCTCTCCACCATGGCTGGAAAATAAAATCCCCATCTCCATGACTATGGAGGGGAATACCCATTCAAATGGGTACAGCAAAAACAAAACTCTGTTGTTTCTACTGATCTCTGTCAGCCCTGGAGTGGGTCAGCATGGTGATGGTGGATGCTGACATTAAATGTTCTATACTTTGGGAAGTGAACACTTTCGTTTGGGGACACTGGGTTGCAACCATTAATTATTAGCTAGAACAGAGTAAATTATTTTAAAATTAGTTAAATTCATACCCTGTACTGGGAGTTCAAATTATACCTTTCTCTGGGCCTTAGTATGCTTTCTTGCAAATGTAACACCAAATTTCACCATCAGTTCTTTTCTCAAAGACACATAAAAAATCTAAATAGTTGCATAGTTCTAGATATACCAGGAAAGTTAATCAAGTCTTTTTCCATTGAAAATGTTCTAGATTTGAAACTTTAAAACCATGAAAACCGTTGAATAACACGGCTCTATAAGTCATCTCTCTTTGATGTTTATAAACAGTATTCACATTGTCTCAGACGAAGCGTATCCATCACAGGAAAGACTCCGTATCCACTAGGAGACCATGACGGACAGCTTCAAACTGAAAGTAGGGTGCGTTCTGCATCATTGCGAACGTCTCAACACAAACTTACCTTTTTGCAACGGCGCGCTTTTCCCCTGCGGTCAGGATCTGCTCTACGTCTGTCCGCTTGGTTGAACTGTGTCTGGAAAACAAAGTAGGTCATCTGCGGATCAACCACGCAGATAGATAACTGATAACAAATTGGACCCTGCTTATCAGTGCAGAAGGATATTGATTTTCCATTCAACCCTGTCAGCATGCGCGAAGCGGCACGTGACGCTTTGTGGGAGCAGAAAGAGTGATAAATCTCGAGAGGCGGATCAATATTTATAACACGAACATTAGGTTGGCCTACCGCTAAACACAGTTGTAGCTTATGTGATTTGACAATATTCAGATAAAATATTTCAAAACATAGACTAACAGGATTTGTTTGTTTTTTTAGCCTGTATTGTCTACATCAACTTTTGCTTTCATGCCTCCTATACTTCATATATCCTATGTTGTAAAAATAACACTATTTTAATTGCGTTTTATTTTTCTATTATGTAATTTTTCATCTAGAATTCCTGTAGTCATTCTGGAGAATATGATTAATTGGAACTGAATGTGATATACATATCAAATATTGGCAAATAGCTACAGGGCATATATATGTATTGTGACCTTGACCAATAACCTTGTCTCAAGGTCATGACAAGATAACAATTCTGTGAAATATTCAAATCCATGCACACAGTGAAAAGTTATGGTCCAGACAATGTTACAAACCACTATGTGCATATAATGACCTTTGACCAGTTACCAGACTTTGGCTCAGAGTCATGACACTTCCTTAATTTTGTGTCCAGGGCAATAATTCTATGAAATATTATTCAAATCCACGCACTCAGTGAAAAGTTATGGCCCAGATAATATTAAAATGACTATATGCATTGTGACCTTAACCTTTCATCAGAGACCTTGACTCAAGGTCATGACACTTTCATGTGTCCAGGGCAACAATTCTGTGAAATATTATTCAAAACCATGCTTTCAGTGAAAAGTTATATGGCCCAAACAATGTGCATTTTGACCTTTGACCAATAACCTTGGTTCAAGGTCATGACACTTTCTTGGGTCCAGGGCATCAATTCTGTGAAATATTTAGTATACTTAATTTTGACACTAAAGCGGGCAAACCGAACTGAGCTGGATACACCTGGGTTTCTTCTTAGAATCAACACGGTGCATGCATATACAGTTGAACTTCGATATCTCAAACACTGATATCTCGAATACCATGGTTATGTTGAACTGATTTGGAGGTCCTAACCACCTATTTTCTTAACATTTTTACCCTCGATGTCTCGAATTCACGGATTTCTCAAACTTTTTTCTCGGTCCCATTAAGTTTGAGATAACGAGGGTCGACTGTAGTAATGAAAATGATGAATTTCTACCGTATTTAACATTTTTTGGCACAGAAAAGGCTAACATAAAATTTGGTGCTCCATAATAGTGGGGTAGGTGAGCAAATGTGAATCTAGATTGAATGACGATGCTTGAGAACATTAATCTGACAACTTGCACTTTCTATAATTCTTCATATGACTTAAAGAATGTCCCTGCATTTTCCATTGCAATTAAAATTTCACACATTTGTGACACTGGTGAATGTATAAGGTTGCTTTCAATGTTTGGCATGGAAGCATGACCCTTCAAATTGAAACAAGAACGCCAACGTAGCATTATACGCCCGTCATGGCCCAGACAATGGTAAAACCACTAAGTGCATTTGCTACCTTGACCTTTAACCAGAGACCTTGGTTCAAGGTCATGGCAATTCCTTAGGTCCAGGGCAACAATTTTGTGAAATAATATTCCAATCCATGCACACTCAATTAAATGTTAAGGCTCACTGGCTCAGACAATGCTAAAACCACTATGTCCATTGTGAACTTGACCTTTGCTCAAGGTCATAACATTTTCTTGGGTCCAGACCAACAATTCTGTAAAATATTATTCCAATCCATGTACTCAATGAAGTCATGGCCCAGACAAAGTTAAAACCATTATGTGCATTATGACCTTGACCAGTGACCTTTCCTCAAGGTCATGGCACTTTCTCTCGAGTCCATGGCAACAATTCTGTGAAATATTATTCAAAGCCATGAAATTGGTGAAAAGTTATGCCCCAACAATCTTAACACCATATGTGAATTGTGACCTTCACCTTTTACCAGTGAACATGGCTCAAGGTCATGACACTTTCTTGGGTCCAGGGCATTATTTCTGTGAAATATTAGTCCAATCCATGTACTCAGTGAAACGTTATGGCCTGGATAATGTTAAAAATCACTATGTGCATTGTGACCTTGACCTTTGACCAATAACCTTGAGTCAAGGTCAGAACACTTCTTTGGGTCCAGGGCAAGAATTCTGTGAAATATTATTCAAAGCCATGAAATTGGTGAAAAGTTATGCCCCAACAATCTTAACACCATATGTGAATTGTGACCTTCACCTTTTACCAGTTACTATGGCTCAAGGTCATGACACTTTCTTGGGTCCAGGGCATTATTTCTGTGAAATATTATTCCAATCCATGCACTCAGTGAAACGTTATGGCCTCAATAATGTTAAAATATCACTGTGCATTGTGACCTTGACCAATAACCTTGGCTCAAGGTCTCGACACTTCCTTGGGTCCAGGGCAACAATTCTGTGATATATTGTTTAAATTTACAAAGAGGGTCAGAAGTTATGGCCTGGCCAGACCAATGATTTCGGACGGACACAGGATGCTGGACGCCATAACATGTCCCGTCTAAAAACGGGCGTATAACAATTGTCATCCTTTACCAAGTACACTTTGTCAAGTTTGGCCAAAATTAACCATGGTTCTGAAAAAAATATAACAATGAAAAAATATGATGAGAAAATCAATGCCAAGATACCGGAATGGTTTTCATCAGAGAGACTCCATTGAGTTTCTGGCTCAGGTGTACGAGGAACTTACAAGTTCCATAATGAAGCCTTTGCACAAGTTAGCCATGTCTGGTTTCCATCACCTTCACTTACAAAGGGTTTTATTCTGTTAGGTTGAAACCCCATGGCTAATAAAGATGAACCCAAAAAATTGTCAAAGTTTACAATTCCCCAGAAAGGAGCCTGGCTCTTCCTACAAGCAAAATTTGGAATTCCTGTAATGTTACAAGCCCCAGGTGCTGAATGGTCTTGTTACCACATGATTTTCACACACAAAAATTACTACATCCAATACAATGCATAAAACCTCAGTGTGAGATTACTGGGTCATTATCAGCAGAAAGACCAACCTTATGCTGGAGAAATAAACAGGTAGATGCTTTAGTGGACAAATTGTGAAATGTGATTAGTTTTGCTATATTATATAATCTACATCCTCACAACGTCAGGGGTCCCGAGTCCACTCGTGGCCGTGGGACCCCTGACAAACAAGTTTGTCAGGGGTCCCACGGCCACTTCCACAACGTCAGGTGTCCTGAAGTCCACTCGTGGCCGTGGGACCCCTGACAAACTTGTTGTGAGGATGTATAATCTACAGATAGTCTGACAAGTCAGGATTGAAAATTAATGACTGATTTTAATGAGAATTAAACAAGATGTGTTTGTGAAACACTCATGCTCTCATTTCGCGAAGTAATTTTGGTACCCATTGAAAGATCTTGTCACAGGAGAAAGCCCTACCACTAAACATTCAAGTTATGGCAAAAGTTAAATATTCTCAAAAGTAGGTCCCACATCCAGGCCAAGGTCATTAGGTCAAAATATTTGGTGGTGAAAGAAATACATTTTATATGTTTTCAAAAGTAGGTCAAACTCCAAGATTAAGGTCACAAGGTCAAACATTTTGGTACCAAAAGAAAGGTCTTGTCACAAGAAATAAACAGGTAAAATATGAAAGCCCTATCACTAACCTACTAAGGTTAAAGATTTTGTTGACAAATAGACATGCCCCAGAATTTCCAATTAAAGGGGCATATAATTAACCCCAAGATCATATGTTGGGGTCATATTTTGCTTAATAAATGCTAATTTCAAAGCAAGCTATCGACACACATATTGAGGTTAGTCATTTCAATAGTTTTGTTAAAAGTCAACATTTCACAAATTTCATGGTCTTCAAAATGATCTAGCTTGCCGATACAATTGGGTCAAATGGTTTTCGACGTGTCGTACCAATTGTAAGGCCATTCTTTATGCACTGATTTTGACTGCGGATTACGTACTCCATTTATCTCATCGAGATTTAGGACTCACCCACAAGGAATACTCACTCCTCCAAGGCACCTGATCCCACCTCTAGTACGTCCAACGGTCAGTGTTTCCCCCAACTTTTAATTTGCATTCTGTTTAGGACTTACGAAATTGATCATTGTTTGTTATCTTCACCTTTTTATTTAAGACCAAAACTAAACACATACTAAGATTTGACCAATCAAAACTTAAATGGCTGGTAGAGCGGACTTCAGTACATTTTTGGCACTGTACACTTGTATTGTCAAACCCTTGCACTTGGGTAAACATTTTACGCTCATTTACACTTTGATTGATAATATAGCATGAATAGCTATCAGTGCATTATTATGTTGAGAAGTTAAAAGTTATTAAAGTTTCATAACACTTTGAGCTACACTGACAGAACTCGTGTAAAAAGTATGCAACTCAGATCTCCGCTTCATAAATGTCTACATATATCTGTAACATCCAATTTCACAATAAAACATAGTACACTATAGTAATGGTTACAATTTTTAAAAACTTTTTTTTTTAATATATATTTATAAAATATTCTATGCTACTTGTAAATATTATTTAGCCTCCATTCATATCTACATAACTATGACTTGGCTTAAAGGCCTTGCTTAGTATGCTTTATGTTACAATTGTACTTAAACAGGTCTTGAGACTGTAGATAAGTGCTAATGACTATACTTCAGTCAAAATCTTAGCATGCTATGTATATCATGCGTCCCTGACGTACATGTACAGCAACATCATAGTGCGTATCGCTAATCAGTGCTCTGAAAATCCAGTCCATCAAACCCCAAAGTAAATGCCTGTATCATGCGTCCCTGACATACATGTACATCAACATCCTAGTGGGTATCGCTAATCAGTGCTCTGAAAATCCAGTCCATCAAACCCCAAAGTAAATGCCTGTCATTCCCAATAAAACGAGTAACGAGTAGGTGGGATGGAGCGTTTAAAAAAATAATCAAGAATGCTTTTAAAGTATATAAAAATATATTTTTATTAGCTGCCCATTTGAGGAAGTTTTAACAACTTGACAACATTGTCTGTAAATTCATTTCTTGTTCCTGGAGTGGATCGAAACTGAAATGTAAAGAATTCAGTTACAAGTCATACTTCGGTGAATAAAAGTATATTATACAGCAACATTGAACAGATCATTCCAAAAATTTCTATGTAAATTACAAATTCTGGGGAAGATGCAGAGAAGTCAGGAGAAATATTTATTCATTGAAATACTCTTTTCTTACCTTCACCGGCTTAAACAAAGGCACATATGAGAGGAATTCTTTAGGGTGGTATAAATCACACAGCTTGAGCCACATAGGATCTGGATCGAGGGATATCAGAACCGTACATGTTTCCATGGCAATCTGTTACAACAAAGTTATATATATGTACCAAATTCTACATTAAGGTACATCGATCATTATGCGATGTCTTACGTTTTTGCAAAAATCTTTATTCTGTTATTCACTGGATAAAAAAAAACCAACCCAAAACAAAACAAAAAACCAACTGGTAAACAACTGATATTGAAAAAGCTTAGATTTTCCATAGAAAAGAAAAAATGTTTGTCAAGGGCAATAACTCCTCTGCTGATGTTATATGATTTCCCTAATATTCACACTTAATTTATACATACAACATGTATTTATAAATTAGCAGTTTTTTTAAACTGGTGACATGAAAAATTGTCTTTTTAACAAGCTTTTGTTTACTCTCATTATTCTGTTCACCAAAAATGCGTGATTTTACTGATGTTGAAATCCTCCTGTTTTTGTATGAATAGGTGGCAACTTACAATTTTTCTTTTGCTATTAATCAAATATTTAGTGGAAATTAATATAGTTGTTCCACTTTCAACCATTAACATTGATACATACATGGGGGTGGAGCTACCTTAAAAGGTCTTATGTTGTACAGACTACAAGTCAGCATTCAGATTGTTGTGAATTGTACTGGTTTTATTTTAAACAATAATATGAATGGGATCGGGCAGCAGGCACAGTCTACTTTAGCCCTCTCCCTAATGTGAATTGTACTGTCGTTCATGTCATGCTGCAAAATCAGTGAATTATTCTAACCTTCTGAAGGACGTTAGGTTGTCTGGCACCGAGATAAAGGACACAAACAGAGGACACAAGGTCAAGGTTGTTTCCACGGACATCAAGCTATAAATACAGGAAGTGACATTTACACCATGTGAAGAACCAGCATGGCTTCAATCCATTCCATTTCTGATATACTAGGTTACAATGTCAGTATAGAAGCTCTTCCTTTCTACATACCTGTTTACAGAGATTCCCGATGTGAGTTAGGACACAATGCTGTAGTTTGTAGTTTACTGTATAAAGATACGCTTTACTGGATCCCTTGCTGAAAAAAAACCCCATACACTTCTTATACTTACATATTTTATAAGAAAAGACCCTCTAACTTTCATAATATAATTAATTTCCTGACCTTATTTCTGCTTGCTTTTCCAGAAAACTAAGCAGTTTTGGAAACACATCTTTTGTACAACGTCGACAGATAAAATCACGGGAAGTGTCTGCCATAACTATCAAAGTCTCCACAGCCTATTAAATAGAAATTATTCTTAATAATATACTTAATAACCAATACCTGATACATATTATAATTAAACTATTGTAGTGAATTGATGATCTAATTACTTGACCAGATTTGAGGTTGATGAACAGTCAGGTTTAGCCATACTTATAAAAGGGTCATTTTTACTGTAATTGACCTATATCCTGACACAAAAGAAATGCAACAACAAACATCAGTAATTTTACATGTTGATAATTCATTTACTGATTGACTAAGAGTTACAATGACTCATCAGGATCGTTTCATGATGTTGCACTTGTGCGACTATAAAACTGCAAATAAGACACAAGGACACAAAATCCAAGATTAAGCCAAGACGCCGTGCTGAGATGTCTCTGCATTGACAGTCTTAACTGACATGACATCAAGACTCCATGCACAGCCTTATTTGACATGATTCAAGACTCCATGCACAGCCTTAACTGACATGACATCAAGACTCCATGACAGCCTTAACTGACATGACATCAAGACTCCATGCACAGCCTTAACTGACATGACATCAAGACTCCATGCACAGCTTAACTGACATGACATCAAGACTCCATGCACAGCCTTAATTGACATGACATCAAGACTCCATGCACAGCCTTAATTGACATGACATCAAGACTCCATGCACAGCCTTAACTGACATGACATCAAGACATCCCCTCAACCATGCACAGCCTTAATGAACTGCATCAAGCTCCATGCACGCCTTAACAGACATGACATCAAGACTCCATACACAGCCTTAACTGACATATATGCAAGACTCCATGCACAGCCTTAACTGACATGATATCAAGACTCCATGCACAGCCTTAACTGACATGACATCAAGACTCCAGTGCACAGCCTTAAACTGACATGATATCAAGACTCCATGCACAGCTTAACTGACATGACATCAAGACTCCATGCACAGCCTTAACTGACATGATATCAAGACTCCACTAGTTGTGATGACACTGTCTAAATGTGTTTCCTACACAAAGATTTCACCCTATACTCTTCTCTGACGAGTCAAGATTCCCATTTACCACTAAAATGGGGCTGGCACATTTTATCCAGTTGCAGTAAATGTCATACTGATAACTATGTGGAGGAATACAGGTTTGGTGGAGACGTCACCATTGCCGGTGAAGGGCTGCAAAATTTAGGCCTATGCTTGGCACTCAGGGCCTTTGAGCAGTGAGGGATCTTTTTCGTGCCACACCTGCTGTGACACGGGGCCTCGTTTTTTTTTTCGGTCTCATCCGAAGGACTGCCCCATTCAGTCGCCTCTTACGACCTGCAAGGGGATGCTGGGGACCTATTCTAACCCGGACCCCCACGGGTTCCTAATAGTTGTAAAAATTGAAACGATGTACATGTACATTATCACAAAACATTTTAGGCTGCATTTCTTATGCATGTCAGTCTATATTGGTCAACTTCTATACAGGTATAGGCAGAATGCTAAACACAATCACCAATTTGAAATAACCTGTATAGAAAGTTGACCAATATAGACTGACATGCATAAGAAATGCAGCCTAAAATTTTGTGATAATGTACATGTACATCGTTTCAATTTTTACAACTATAGGAACCGTGGGGTCCGGGTTAGAATAGGTCCCAGCATCCCCTTGCATGTCGTAAGAGGCGACTGAATGGGGCAGCTTCGGATGAGACAAAAAAAAACGAGGCCCCGTGTCACAGCAGGTGTGGCACGAAAAAGATCCTCACTGCTCAAAGGCCCTGAGTGCCAAGCATAGGCCTAAATTTTGCACCCTTCACCGCAATGGTGACGTCTCCACCAAACCTGTATTCCTCCACATATGATCAGTATGAACATTTACTGCAACTGGATAAAATGTGCCAGCCCCATTTTAGTGGTAAATGGGATCTGACCTCGTCAGAGAGAGAGTATAGGTGAAATCTTTGTGTAGGAAACACATTTAGACAGTGTCATCACAACTAGTGGAGTCTTGATATCATGTCAGTTAAGGCTGTGCATGGAGTCTTGATGTCATGTCAGTTAAGGCTGTGCATGGAGTCTTGATATCATGTCAGTTAAGGCTGTGCATGGAGTCTTTGATGTCATGTCAGTTAAGGCTGTGCATGGAGTCTTGATGTCATGTTCAGTTAAGGCTGTGCATGGAGTCTTGATATAATGTCAGTTAAGGCTGTGTATGGAGTCTTGATGTCATGTCTGTTAAGGCTGTGCATGGAGCTTGATGCAGTTCAGTTAGGCTGTGCATGGAGTCTTGATGTCATGTCAGTTAAGGCTGTGCATGGAGTCTTGATGTCATGTCAATTAAGGCTGTGCATGGAGTCTTGATGTCATGTCAATTAAGGCTGTGCATGGAGTCTTGATGTCATGTCAGTTAAAGCTGTGCATGGAGTCTTGATGTCATGTCAGTTAAGGCTGTGCATGGAGTCTTGATGTCATGTCAGTTAAGGCTGTGCATGGAGTCTTGATGTCATGTCAGTTAAGGCTGTGCATGGAGTCTTGAAGTCATGTCAATAAGGCTGTGCATGGAGTTCTTGATGTCATGTCAGTTAAGACTGTGCAATGCAGAGACATCTCAGCACGGCGTCTTGGCTAACTTGGATTTTGTGTCCTTGTGCTTATTTGCAGTTTTAAGTCGCCACAAAGTGCAACATCATGAACGATCCTGATGAGTCATTGTAACTCTTAGTCAATCAGTAAATGAATTATCAACATGTAAGAATTACTGATGTTTGTTGTTGCATTTCTTTTGTGTCAGGATATAGGTCAATACAGTAAAAATGACCCTTTTATAAGTATGGCTAAACCTGACTGTTCATCAACCTCAAATCTGGTCAAGTAATTAGATCATCAATTCAACTACAATAGTTTTAATTATAATATGTATCAGGTATTGGTTATTAAGTATATTATATAAGATAATTTCTATTTAATAGGCTGTGGAGACTCTTGATAGTTTATGGCAGACACTTCCGTGATTTTATCTGTCGACGTTGTACAAAAGATGTGTTTCAAACTGCTTAGTTTTCTGGAAAAGCAAGCAGAAATAAGGTCAGGAAATTAATTATATTATGAAAGTTAGAGGGTCTTTTCTTATAAAATATGTAAGTATAAGAAGTGTATGGGGTTTTTTTTCAGCAAGGGATCCAGTAAAAGCGTATCTTTATACAGTAAACTACAAACTACAGCATTGTGTCCTAACTCACATCGGGAATCTCTGGTAAACAGGTATGTAGAAAGGAAGAGCTTCTATACTGACATTGTAACCTAGTATATCAGAAATGGAATGGATTGAAGCCATGCTGGTTTTCACATGGTGTAAATGTCACTTCCTGTATTTATAGCTGATGTCCGTGGAAACAACCTTGACTTGTGTCCTCTGTTTGTGTCCTTACTCTCGGTGCCAGACAACTAACGTCCTTCAGAAGGTTAGAATATTCACTGATTTTGCAGCATGACATGAACGACAGTACAATTCACATTAGGGAGAGGGCTAAATTAGACTGTGCCTGCTGCCGATCCCATTCATATTATGTTTAAAATAAAACCAGTACAATTCACAACAATCTGAATGCTGACTTGTAGTCTGTACAACATAGAAGACTTTTAAGGTAGTCCACCCCTGTTGTATCAATGTTAATGGTTGAAAGTGGAACAAACTAATTAATTTCCACTAAATATTTGATTAATAGAAAAAGAAAAATTGTAAGTTGCCACCTATTCATACAAAAAACAGGAGGATTTCAACATCAGTAAAATCACGCTTTTTGGTGAACAGAATAATGAGAGTAAACAAAGCTTGTTAAAAAGACAATTTTTCATGTCCACAGTTTAAAAAACTGCTAATTTATAATACATGTTGTATGTATAAATTAAGTGTGAATATTAGGGAAATCATATAACATCAGCAGAGGAGTTATTGCCCTTGACAAACATTTTTTCTTTTCTATGAAAAATCTAAGCTTTTTTCAATATCAGTTGTTACCAGTTGGTTTTTTTGTTTTGTTTTGGGTTGGTTTTTTTTTATCCAGTGAATAACAGAATAAATTTTTGCAAAAACGTAAGACATCGCATAATGATCGATGTACCTTAATGTAGAATTTGGTACATATATATAACTTTGTTGTAACAGATTGCCATGGAAACATGTAACGGTTCTGATATCCTCGATCCAGATCCTATGTGGCTCAAGCTGTGTGATTTATACCACCCCTAAGAATTCCTCTCATATGTGCCTTTGTTTAAGCCGGTGAAGGTAAGAAAAGAGTATTTCAATGAATAAATATTTCTTCCTGACTTCTCTGCATCTTCCCCAGAATTTTAATTTAACATAGAATTTTTGGAATGATCTGTTCAATGTTGCTGTATAATATACTTTTATTCACGAAGTATGCTTGTAATGAATTCTTTACATTTCAGTTTCGATCCACTCCAGGAACAAGAAATGAATTTACAGACAATGTTGTCAAGTTGTTAAACTTCTCAAATGGCAGCTAATAAAAATATATTTTTATATACTTTAAAAGCATTCTTGATTATTTTTAAACGCTCCATCCCACCTACTCGTTACTCGTTTTATTGGGAATGACAGGCATTTACTTTGGGGTTTGATGGACTGGATTTTCAGAGCACTGATTAGCGATACCCACTAGGATGTTGATGTACATGTATGTCAGGGACGCATGATACAGGCATTTACTTTGGGGTTTGATGACCTGGATTTTCAGAGCACTGATTAGACGATACGCACTATGATGTTGCTGTACATGTACGTCAGGGACGATGATATACATACATGCTAAGATTTTTGACTGAAGTATAGTCATTAGCACTTATCTACAGTCTCAAGACTGTTTAAGTACAATTGTAACATAAAGCATACTAAGCAAGGCCTTTAAGCCAAGTCATAGTTATGTTAGATATGAATGGAGTAATAATATTTACAAGTAGCATAGAATTTTATAAATATATATTAAAAAAAAAGTTTTTAAAAATTGTAACCATTACTATAGTGTACTATGTTTTTATTGTGAAATTGGATTACAGATATATGTAGACATTTATTGAAGCGGAGATCTGAGTTGCATACTTTTACACGAGTTCTGTCAGTGTAGCTCAAAGTGTATGAAACTTTAATAACTTTTAACTTTCAACATAATAATGCACTGATAGCTATTCATGCTATATTATCAATCAAAGTGTAAATGAGCGTAAAATGTTTACCAAGTGCAAGGTTTGACAATACAATGTACAGTGCCAAAAAATGTACTGAAGTCGCTCTAACCAGCCATTTTAAGTTTTGATTGGTAAATCTTAGTATGTGTTTAGTTTTTGGTCTTAAAAAAAGGTGAAGATAACAAACAATGATCATTTCGTAAGTTCCTAACAGAATGCAATTAAAAGTTGGGGGAAACACTGACCGTGGACGTACTAGAGGTGGGATCAGGTGCCTTGGAGGAGTGAGTATTCCTTGTGGTGAGTCCTAAATCTCGATGAGAGATAAATGGAGTCAGTAATCGCAGTCAAAAATCAGTGCATAAAGAATGCCTTACAATTGGTACGACACGTCGAAACCATTTGACCCAATTGTATCGGCAAGCTAGATCATTTGAAGAACCATGAAATTTGTGAAATGTTGACTTTTAACAAAACTATTGAAATGATAACTCAATATGTGTGTCGATAGCTTGCTTTGAAATTAGCATTTATAAGCAAAATATGACCCAACATATGATCTTGGGGGTTAATTATATGCCCCTTTAATTGGAAATTCTGGGCATGTCTATTTGTCACAAAATCTTTAACCTTAGTAGGTTAGTGATAGGGCTTTCATATTTAACCTGTTATTCTTGTGACAAGACCTTTCTTTTGGTACCAAAATGTTTGACCTTGTGACCTTAATCTTGGAGTTTGACCTACTTTTGAAAACATATAAAATGTATTTCTTTCACCCCAAATATTTTGACCTAATGACCTTGGCCTGGATGTGGACCTACTTTTGAGAATATTTAACTTTTTGCATAACTTGAATGTTTAGTGGTAGGGCTTTCTCCTGCGGACAAGATCTTTCATGGGATACCAAAATTACTTCGCGAAATGAGAGCATGAGTGTTTCACAAACACATCTTGTTTATATTCTCATTAAAATCAGTCATTAATTTTCAATCCTGACTTGTCAACTATTCGTGAGATTATATCATCCTCACAACAAGTTTGTTCAGGAGGTCCCACGGCCCGAGTGACTC
>CAJDSM010024461.1:0-20475 GCA_903981925.1 Ostrea lurida | reverse complement strand
AGGGTTATGATTTGAACCAAACTTGAATTATCCACTATATCAGGAAGCTTTCATAATCAAATTTCAAGCTTTTCCTGAAGCCCAGTGTTCCTGAGAAGATGATTTTAAAAGATTTCCTATATAATCCTATGTAAAACTTTGATTCCTCTATTGGGGCCCATCGTACCCCTTAGGGGTCATTGATTTGAACAAACTTGAATCTCCACTAATATCAAGGGAAGACTTTTCATATAAAATTTCAGCTTCTGGCCAAAGTGGTTCTTGGAAAGAAGATTTTTAAGTTTTCCGTATATAAATGTAATTCAGTTAAAATATTTCTTTTCAATAAGAATAAAATCAGGTTTGTAAAATTGTGCTATTGATATGTTTGCTAGGAAAAAAACTTTTCTGTCAGTAGGCTTACTCTCACAATGGAGCAAAATTGCATCATTCTTCCTGTATAATGATTGCTTTTCTAATAATGCTATATATACACAGAGAAACTGAAATTTTTATTTCGAAAAAATTCTTGACTTAGTTCTTAATTTTATTATTGATTATGGGTAAATCTTCATACAAAATATCATTTAAAAAACCATTTTTTTCAGCAAAATACAAACCTGACCAGGCACTGTGAATTTAAAACAGTTGAAATCTGGTTAAAACATATGTTCAAGATGACTGCCTCTAGAAGGAAAAGGCTATATTACCACCAAAATGTATAGGGGCTAAAGCACACCGGTTCTTCACTTTTCACAAATTTAGTGTTGTCAGTAAGTAAAGCTATGCTCTTTAGCTCACCTGAACCGAAGGTTTATATGTGAGCTTTTCTGATCGCCTGTTGTCCTCGTCTGTCTGTCTGTCCGTCTAGCCTGTCCGCTTAACTTTTCACCACTTTTCGGACTTCTTCTCAAGAACCCAGCTGGGCCAAATTTAACAAACTTGGTTTACAGATCATCCTTGGCGTGGAGGGTGATGCAAGCTTTGTTCAAAAGGAAGAAACTTGGGCCCCCTTCAAAGGGGAGATAATCACGAAAATGCAAAATAGGGTCGGTGTCATTCAAATCTTCTTCTCAAGAACCAAACTGGCCCAGAAAAGCTGCAAATTTATTTGAAAGTTTTCCTGAAGAGTGGAGATTCACGTTTATCATGACCCCCGGGGGGAATAATGAGGCCACAATAGAGGATCAAAGTTTTACATATGATTATATAGGGAAAATATTTAAAAAGCCTCTTTCTCAAGAACCACTGGCCCAGAAAAGCTGAATTTCATATGAAAGCTTCTCAGATATAGTGGAGATTGAAGTTAGTTCAAATCATGGACCCCCGGGGGTACGATGGGTCCCCAATAGGATCAAAGTCTTTACATATCATTATATAGGGAATCAGTCTTTTAAAAATCTTCTTCTCACGAAACCAACTGGGCCAGAAAAGCTGAAATTATATGAAAGCTTCCTGATACTAGTGGAGATTCAAGGTTGTTCAAATGATGATTCCCCGGGGATGAGGCCCAGTAGTGGGATCAAAATTTTACATTACTGATTATATAAGGAAATTCTTTTAAAAATCGATCTTCTTCATTGAACCAGACGAGTAGATATTTCTGAAAGCTTCCTGATATATGAACTAGATTTAAATTTATTTAGATAATGCCCCCCCCCCCCCTTTGGGGGCTGGGTGGGGCCACAATACGGGATTAAAGTTGCTACTACTGCTCTTCTTAGTGAAGCAGTGCTCAGGTGAGCGATGTGGCCCTTGGGCCTCTTGTTTAAATTTTATTTTAAGGACACGCGTGACGTTTTTTAAATAAATGTAATTGTGATAGTTCATGTATAAGCGTAATAATCCATTTGCAGTCTATCTCGTTTCCACACAAAACTTTGGGATATATTATCACATGATTTAGAATCACGGGTCTTTCGGATATGACCTTAAAAACGGAGGTCCCGTGTCGCAGCATGTGTGGCACGCAAAAGAACCCAAAAGCCATGAGTGCTAAGCATAGGTCTAAATTTGCAGCCCTTCACCGGCAATGGTCTCGTCTCAGTATGAGTGAAATATTATTCTCAACGGGACGAAAAACAAGCATAATCAATCAATAATAATCTTTCTTTGCTACAGTAAACTTACTACAGTTGACGTTATAGTTTTAACTGCAACAACCAGACACTTTTAGAATATGCTAGTTCGGTCGGTAAACTTCCAAACTTTGCTTGACAGACATCAGACTTGAATTTTGAATGCTTCTAAAATGTAGTTGACGCCAATTGGTTTTGTGATCACAAGATCAAAGTTCGTGGACATTGGAAGATATTGACTGCTAAATTTTCGCGACAAACGTCAAACTTGGTACACTTGTACTTAAAAGGTGTAAATGACCCCTATCGATTTTGAGGTCATGGGGGCAAAGATCGAAGGTCAGTCTACCCTGGATATGGGAAAATACTACAGCCATTCGATATCTTGAGTACCTTGGTACATGGTTCGACAGAACGTATTGATGAACCCTTTTGTGAAGTCACGCTGTCAAAGGTCATGAATCAAATGAAATGTCTGTGTAAATAGGATATTGAGAATTTTTTTACATATAGTTTTGTAAATTTTGGACTGTTTGGAAAGGAGTTAGCATGAACAACATGGAATTTGGCACACTTGTACCCCTAAAGTGTAGATGCCCTACAATGGTTGTTAAGTTACAAGGTCAAAGCTCAAATGTTTCCTCTGTATATTGAGAACTCTTATCATAACGTTTTGTAAATTGAAATTACAAACTCAGTATTATGAGTGTCCCTGGCCAGTAGATAAACCATACTAGTATATTTTTTTCGCTATTTTTTTTTTTCAATATTGCCACAAAGACGAGGAAATATATGTTCCATGATATTGCTTGTTACATCAAAGATGTAAAAGGTACAGTTTAATTTACAAAATATGCAAGACTGAGCAACGTGCTATAACAATTCCCAAGCAACATTTGCTTTACATTTTGTCAAATGTTTGAAAAACTGTAATTATTCGTAGTTAGAAATCCTTAGAAGTATACTAAAAATGATCAAAATGGGAACCATATAAAGTAGGGCTGTCACGGTTCAGACATTTTTCGTTTCGGTTCGGTTCAGGGAACTGAACCTCGGTTTTCGGATTTTTCGGTTCGGTTTTATTTTGTGTAATAAATAAAATTAATTTCATGAATCCAGGTATCTTGAGGACCCTGGAAGTAAAATGGGTATATAAATGCACACATTAAAGTATAATAAATTCTATTCAGTAATATAACATATGTAATATTCATGCAAGGATGACATAATGTACAATGCAACAGTCAACAAAAGCTTTAAAAAGCAGTCTTAACCGATTATAGGCTCTCGGTGAGGTACTGAAAATTTAGACCTATACATAGCTAGCGCTTTAAAACGGTCATAGTACATGTAGGAAGGTTTCTTAAACTTGCCAACGCCTGTCGTGATATGGGACCTCCGATTTTGAGGTCATATCCTAATGATCCGCAGCACTCAAGTCTCAATGCCGAGCGTTTGGGAAGAGCAGTCATGTGTCTTAAGTTTGAGTGGGACTAGAACACACAACCTTAAGCTTCCGGTCACGAAGCGAGAATTCAACCACTGAGCTACCGCGATCCTATTGCATAACTTAAACTCGCGCTTGAATATTTGCAGATTGTATTGTTATTAAAATCTTTGACTTCCACTTTCCTTATAAAATTGTAACATACCCAATCCTGGCTCCGATATAATGCAATTTCTAAGCACGTGTCGCCCATGTTTTGTTTTACCGATGTTATATGGAATTCCATTGGTTGGAATATCATTGATATAAATAAAACCAATCAGAACGCGTGTAGCGAAAAAGCAAATGTCGTTTAAAAAGTAAACAAAACCGAACCGAAAGTCCGGAAAATTCAAACCGAACCGAACGTCGAGATTTATCGCGGTTACTGATTTTTCGGTTAACCGTGACAGCCCTAAATTATTACAAAGCCCTTACACTCCCGTCTTATTTCAAGCAAGTTCAATCGGAGGCTTCTGACCTCCGCCATGGTTACATTACAGGGGCGGATCCAGGAATTCTGGTTAGGGGGGGCGTGGATTTTTTTTTTCAGAGGCAGGGGGTCTGGGCGGCCGCCTTAAGGCCCCAGTAGGTCCAGGGCAACCCCTGGTGGGGGTCGCAGTGGGCAAAGTCCCCGGGAAGCTCCCGAATTTCAGTGTTTTTGGAGTAAAATTTAACGCATATATTAGCCCTCAATAGGTGAAAGTTACAACCCTCGTCCAGGGCCGTAACCAGTTTTCCATTAGGGGGGGGGGGGTGCAAAAGATAAGGTATATAGGATTTAAAGGCTCTAGTCAGGCCCACAGCTTGGTCCAGGAATAACCTTGTTGGAGGTCAAAGGGGGGAGAAGCCTCCGAAAGCTGAGAGATCAGCATTTTCATTGCGTCTGGGGGGTGTTTTAGGCCTTTAGAGGTCCAGGGTGGGCCTGGTAGGGGGTCCAGGGGGCGGAACGCCCCCAGAAGCTGAGTGGATTAAGCATTTTGGCAGAAATTGACGAGATATATGCACATTATAAATTATATATCCCCGAGGTACCCTAATCTTTTGAAAATTTTAGGGGGAGCCGTGCGCTCCTCCAGCCTCTAAATCCGCCAGTGATCTCTCTCTCTCTCTCTCTCTCTCTTCTCTCTCTCTCTCTCTCTCTCTATCCTCTCTCCTCTCTCTTTTTCTTTTTTTTTTTTTTTTTTTTTTTTTAGGGGGGGGCGTACGCCCGGTACGCCTTTCCTTGAATCCGCGGCCTGACATTAAAGTCTTCTGGATCCAGGATCCGGACGCCGCCAAAATTTAATGGGGCCTTCCTCAGACCAAAGGTACATTGTGTACACCGTTTTCAAATGATCTGAGCCATTAGTTTTTGCATGAAGTTGCTAACAGACAATTAAATTCACCAAAAATTGAATAAATAAGTAAATAAATAACCGTTCCAATTTTATGATATCCTTGGCGGAGGTAATATTGATGGCGGTAAAGGCTTGAACAGAGGCCAAGTTTTTGAACTTCATCCTAAAAAGGAAATAATTTTGCAAAGCAGTAGAACCTGTTGTATGTAACCGCTGCCGAGCCTTATCGTGATGACACTAAGGAGTAGCTATTGAAACCTGGCTCCAGATTTATATAATACTTGTTTGTTTGATCGATTTATGTCACAGATTGCAGATCAGACGGAGTGGTCTTTTGACTCATGACTTTACATCGAGAAAAACATCTTATGAATAGTTCGGAATTTAATTGCTGACATTTTATAGATTTCAAAATGTCTAGACACTATGGGTATTCTATAGATTTTAAAACGTCTAGTCAATGTAGATATCTCATTTTCAAAAATTCAAAATTACTCATCCTCGACCCTGTAGATGTCGGAATATCTTATTATAAGTGATTATACCTACTCACTATCTATCCTTTTCTCTCTCTCTCTCTCTCTCTCTCTTCTCCTCTCTCCTCCTCTCTCTCTCTCTCTCTCTCTTCTTCTCTCTCTCTCTAGATAGTATCAATGATAGATAAGAATACTTACTCGATAGAATAAATAAAATACGATATATTTCATGGCAATGTTTATATTTATTCAGATTTTGGAACGTTAATTCACTATCACTGTCTAAGTGATTAACACATGTTATCATAATGGATACTTATCGATTTAAATTGATACAGGTGGACACGAGTTATGATACGAAAATTGATTTTCTGTGAATCTGTCTCAACATACATAGAATAATCAACTGTATCCTTTCACAAGTTATATATATGTATATATCTCAATGTAACTGGTTTGAACAAATCTATAAACGCAATTGTATAAATAAAAAAAAATCATGAAAAATAAACCTATTTGTATTTTGCCAGTAGCAGGGCATAAGAAGAAATTCTCAAAATATTTACACAATGTGGCGGATGTCGCCACAACTCTGTTTTTGTTACTTTTTAATGTATTTCAGATTTCATAACCATCATTCATATTATTTTTCAGACTACTTCACATCGTTGGAACCACGAGAAATTTTGTTGTATCGTGACGTCAAGGATCAAAGCACGAGGTGTAAGTCACGCAAATTTATACATGTATGCCTGTCCAACATCATAATCGGAACTCTTGAGATGTTTCTCGCACTCGATCTAGATTTGGGATGTAATATTATATAAATAATGACTGCAAGAAAGGGTTACAGTGGAAATTGTCACCCCGAGAAAACCATTGTTCACCGAGGCGTTAGCCGAAGTCAACAATGGTTTTCAAGGGGTGACTATTTCCACTGTAACCCTCTCTTGCAGGCATTATTTATTATATTATACTGAATGTCATGAATTACAAATTCTAATGCAACTGTTTTGATCTTTATTTAATAAATGCGCATTAACGAGATGGAAAGCTTTCGATTGTGACGTCATATTACTGTGACGCAAAAACATAACGTCAAGCATAAACATTGCAAAATTTGACTAAGTATAATATACATGTAAACTTCAAGAAAACATGCAGGATGGGAATACCTAGCTTCTCATTTGTGATGGCGACCATTAATATTCGTTTTACCGGCTCCGCTTATGCACACTAGAATGGTGAACCGTACGCGCATAAATTTCGCGCAGTCAACATTTTTTAGAATAACACCCGTTGTCAAGCAATGTGGACCGTTGTTACGTTCTCACACACTGTGGGGCGCAGTTTTATCATTCAGCGGGTGACAGTCTATTTTATCAAAGGTTTCTCAACCAATCAGAATCAAGTATTTTACATGAAAGTATAATATAATGGTTTGATGTATTGATAGCATTCGAAACTCCTCGGGCGTCTCGCACACGCTACATACGTCCCAGATGTAATACGATGGCATTCATTGGTGAAAACCATAACGTCACAGCCTACTGCAGTATGTTACGTACGTCATGTAGTTGCGTCATAGTTGCACCAAATTCACATATATATGGATGCTGCCATTGTATATGTATGTTGTATGTTGAGTATCAATCGGAACACCCTGAATGTCTCGCTTGAGCCCGATAAAATAAGTCGTACGTACGTTGTTACGGCCAAAACGAGCTGAGATGAGTTGTGCTTAAATGACTGTTTTATTAGACAAAAATACGTAAAACGTTTAGAAACAGAAGGTCGATACTCAAGTCCGAAATGAAATAGCACTGGAACACTGTTTTAGAAGTTGGACAAATTATGATTACAACTTGAATTCTCAAGGTCGATATCCATGGATGACGCAACAGATTGCAAGTTGAAAGTGAAATTAAATGATATTGGGCATAGTCGAGATAACCAAATAATACGAGGAAAAAGACAAAGACGCCGACATGAAAACAAACTAACGGGGAGGGGGGTGTTGACAAAAACTATGAAACAAATAGGTATACAGGCGGATCAAGAAAACAGCACTAAAATTAAGTAATACATAGAAATGTCGGATCTACAAAGTAGATAAAAGGTCAAATACAAAAATCACATAAAGCGCCAGTTTATATAACCAACGGAACGAACAATTAGGTAAATCCTAGGGACAACCCGTCCCTTTCTTCTTACGATAAACGGAAAAGGTTTTTCTACTGAAAATCTGTGATGTCATATATACAGTTGTTACATAGTGTAGAAGACTATGATGTCATATATACAGTAGTTACGTAGTGTAGAAGATTATGATGTCATATATACAGTAGTTTCATAGTGAAGAAGAATATGACGTCATATATATACAGTAGTTACGTAGTGTATAAGTCTATAATGTCATATTTACAGTAGTAACGTAGTGTAAAAGTCTATGCCTAGTTACGCAATGTAGACGATTATGATATCATATAAAGTAGTTACGTATTGTAGAAGACTGTGACGTCATATATACAGTAGTTGCATAGTGTAGACGACTATGATGTCATATAAAGTAGTTACGCAGAGTAAAAGAATTTATAGGTGCGTAGTGCAGATGAGTATGACGTCATATATACCGGAGTTACGTAATGTACAAGATCATGATGTCATATAATTATACAGTAGGTACGTAGTGTAGAAGACTATGAGGTCATATATACAGTAGTTACTAGTGTGCAAGATCATGATGTCATATATACAGTATCTTAGGTTTGATACAGCGCTGAAGTCGCCCTAATATCTGTTGTAATTGCACGAAATGTAATGCGATGAAATTGAGTGGATTGTTGGGCAATTTTCTTTCTTTCTTTTTTTCTTTTAAGATTTATTTTTCATGACGATCCAGCTTGAAGACAAATTGCAAAAATCGAACTCATTTTCTTAGTCATAACATACAATGCAACTTTATTTCTTGTGTACATGCGAAAACATTCGTGAAAATATGCGTAATTTTCGTTTCGCAATATAGCGTGAAAATATATTTTTTCAAGCACGAAAATGGTTCAATGGGCTTTCATACATGTACATGCAATAAGTTTGAGTATCTGCTGCCTTCAAAGCTTAAATAAATCTGTCACAAGCAATGAGTACAACCCATCGGCTGATGCTCAACTGTTGTAAATTCAGATCTCCACAATATTGCCTTTCGTAGACGTTACGGGAGTCATGAATATGATATCTTTCAATCTAGTCCAATAATGAAAAAAGTATTTTGGCGTTTCAATAAAACAAAGAAAATACGATATCGTCATAAAAATTCTTTGAATTTCTTCGGTAGGAGCTTTTTGTGGTAAAGATTCCTTCACCGGCAATATGGTGACGTCTCAATATGAGTGAAATATTCTCAACGGGACTAAAAACAAACAAATGATCAATCAATTAATATGTTGTCAGTTGCAGGGGGCGTCGTCCCATGCCCCCTTCAGGGCTTTGCCCAGGACCCACTGGAGGCTCTTCGACAATCCCCTGAGCTTTTTTACTAATCTGAAATTTCTGGAGCCATCACTGTTTTAGTATCTTACATAATCCAGAGGGAGTGCATAAAATGAAGAAATCACGACGTGGTTATATCGATCGCGGGAATGTCGAGTCATTTAATCTGGGACGTGCTTACACGTGTCGGCTGTTTTGAGAGGATTAGGTGTTCGCAATCCGTCCCCAATTGTTGATTAGCATGCGTCCCTTAGAGGAATGCAATGTAATCACTGAAAATCAAAGGCTGACAGCTAGAGATCCATCGATACGTGTCGCTTAAGATGTCTGTAGGTGAGCTTTTGAGAACAACCGCACAGGACTCTATCCACTAAGTATTTACTGGTTTTCAAAATATTATTTGGAAACCCATCGGTGCAAACATATTACACATTTACAAACGAACTCTGATCCAGATGAAAACTGTTATGTGTCAATTTAGATTTTGGAAGGTTTTGGTAGGGACTTATATTTTGTGCGGAAGGACTTGATTAAATCAAAAGAGCATGATGCTTACAGTTTCTCATATCCCTCCAATACTTTCTAGTTTATACCCCTAGTTCGTATACAGTTGTTAAAATAATGAATACAAGACAATGACACTTGAATTGTCCAAATTGTGTATTTATTAATTTTTGATTGAGTATTTTTTCCAAAAACAGGAACAATTCTTAAAAAGTCCAATGTCAATTTACTCGAAATTCTGTGCAAAAAAAATCAGATTCGTTGGCCAATATTTTCAAAATTGAGCCGAAATCCGCTACTTTTTTAAAGTGCCATTTAAATTTGAGACCAAGACTCTGAATTATTACGGCGAATTTTAAGAAAAATCGACATCACTTCCTAAAATGTATTTTTTAACTCTAAATTCGCATATATGAGCTTTTCCGTATCATTCAAGTGCAGGAGAAGGTCATATTTATTCCTACAAGTATTAAAATCTTTTTTTTAATCATCTGTATTGAAGAAGACATTATTTATGTATCTATTCTGCTAATGATTGATCTGATATTCTTATGTTTTGTTGCTACACCAACAGACGAATGGAGTATTTAAATGAATAAAATCTTGAGTACAATTTTAAGTGCACAAAAGGTCATGTTTACAAACACAGTAGCTCGAAAACAGCGGATGAAAACCCAAATTTTTCCTTTTTAATTTCCCGATGGCACTCTTCAGTGTAGAAATCAAATAATATCACTTCCCAAAAAATTGACATCCACTTCAAATCAAACCTCACCCTAGAACCTCTTTAAGTACTAGTAGGCAGCGGTAGCTTGTACAACCTTTCTTATATGTTAATTTCCAAGAAATTATATGATCCAAACTTAGATTGGTGATGCATATACATTCATGATTCAATTGACAGGATGTTTTATGGGTGTCCAGAGTGTAGATATTGCATCAGTGGTTTAATGAAACAGGTCACCATTCAGCTGTTGCTGTATATACCGGATGTACACGCATTGGTCTATTCCACTACAACTTTTATGTGCTTCAGACATAAACATAAATCTCTTTCATAAAGTTGCTAGTTTTCCTTTGTACTAGTTTCTCGTTTCGTTCTGGGATAGCTTCGTGTGTATTCAGGGAGTTCCTCTTTGCACTGGGAGTGGGGACCTTTAAGGAAGATGACATTGAGTTACTCATATTTCTTCACACCAGTGACCTCTGTTTACAGTATATATAGTTTTCATCAGAATCAATGAGATGAGCATGTTTTAGGTCTTTAGAAATTGATACAGTTACCATCAGTACTCCCAGTCTTAACTGATCAATATCGTATATTTCACAATGTCGAGCGTCTCGCCTTACTAAAGTCGTATATCGTACACAAGACTTTAATCTAATTTTGCATTCATTACAGCTTCCGGGTTAGGCATGCGTGTTATGTTTGGTAAAAAGGGTTATGGCGGGAAGCTGGGGGCGTTTGTATCAAAGGTGGATAGAAACGGACCAGCCGACTCCTACGGAATCCGGAAAGGTAAATGAATTTCATGAAAGTTAATATGTTGAGCACTATTCTTGTGCCAGCTTGAAATAATGTGTCTTTCTTTTTGAAAACCTTGCTTTAATTTGAAATCGAATTATTGAGTACTAGTAGGGGATTTATTTCTGTTACGCATTCAAGCTGAAAAAAAAAAATAATTTCTCGTACAGGGTTATCATTATTTTGTTTGTTGTGTAACTTCCCATTCTAGAATGTTTCACTTTATATAGTGACGTCTGAAAGCTCTTTGGAGCTCATGCTTCTTTGTTGTTATAACATAACAACGTAAAATAACCGGGGAGGGGGGAGGGGGGGGTGCACTATATATACCGATAGATAGGGACGTGTCGCTTTTTTTCATTTCAGACAACTATATAAGGTCATAGAACTCAGCATTAAATTTGAAAGGTCTAATTGGTACTCAAATAATTATATGAATGGCGTCATTTGATCACAGACTTTGGCCAGTTCTTGTTATGTATATGGGGAAAAGGTCACCAGTTGAACAGAAATTATATGAAAGGTACAACAATTCTCCAAATCTAAAAATATAATGAAAAGGGTGGGTCTGGCAATGTCAGCGCACGTCAAGCGGCTGTACCTTCTCTAGCATATTATTTTTACTCGGGAGAACTTCGCAAAGCTCTTGCGTCTTTGCGTTCCCCCTGCATAAGAATACGTAAGTATCACATCGCTTTATCTTCATCGATCAAGCTCAAAGATGTTATAAAATGCTAAAGTTGCTGGAATTGAATTCATTGTTCGACGAGCGAATCAGGGTTGTTTTCGTTTCTGGTGCGGAATGTTTGCTTACAAGTACTAATGTACCATGATGTTTTATGAATTTGTTGTTATTTCTCTCATGTAAAATGTGTTTCGAATTATAGGTAACCAATGATAAGCTTTAGTGTGCTGCGCTCCTCTCGAACCGATCATACATTTTCAATTAGGTTAATGTTCGTTTCATTAAGCCTGCTTAGACCTCTCATTTTCATTTCACTACTTCATGTACGGTGTTCTTTTGAATGGACTTAATCTCTGCGAGATGAATTGATTCATATTGTTTGCGGAATTTACTGCTTTTATCTCTTGATATCAGTATCTGCTCTGTGATTATGAGAGGAACCATATCAATTAAATCATGGGGGTGTTTTTCTATTATTGATAAAAACAAATAACATTAATATATCCAACGTGCTGTATGTGTCTCGACTTTTTGTAATTTTTCAATAATTTAATGAATGAAGTGTATGGTCTTTGATCTATTCTTCTGTAAAAAATTGTACGATAAGTATGTGTTTCGTCTCGATCAATCGTAGAATATCTATACTATAAATAACCCACGGAGTAATGTATGAATTAAAATCCAGTTCTATGTCCCTGACTGAGCAACATACATCAGTTCACCTCGCGGCAAAATTCGACACAATTTATACCAATCACGGTAGATTCTCGTGTGATTCGAATGTCTGCAATATAAATCTAATTTCTCTTCTTTTCCGATTACACATATGTAAAATATTGGTTTTTGCTTTGTTTTTTTGCTCTCTATCATTGTGTACTCCATGTCTAAAGTGCTCCCCGATTTACTCTTGATAACTCACTCCTTAATTTAATGACTATTTTTGTCGCTTACGCGACCTTTATAGAATCGCACAATGACTTCTCTCTAATCTCACCGGTAATCGTCTGGTTACGCTCCGAGATGACTCCTTTGGGGTAAACATACTACTGCGAAACTGGCTCTTTTGCTCAAAATGCTGTAATGTTTATTGTGCACTTATCTTTTCTTATGACTTTTATAATATGATAAGAGGATCTTTCTCATACTAACCAGGGACGATATTACATCACAACTATCGCTCTTCGTCTCATACTATATAAAATTTTCCATTCGATTTAAGTTTAATAAAAATAAGTACCCAAATTTCTATTTCTCGAACTTCGACTCACGATGTATCATTTTCGTTTTCAACCTTTCTTTAAGTGATTCGAAGCAATACCAATTGGTCAGAAGAAATTGCGAGGGACCAGTCTTCGCTCCAGCTTGGATTGCGTGCGCTAGTGGCCGTCTGACCTGCGAAGATCTGTTTTATCGTGAAGCTTAGATAACAGAGGAGAACCTTAGTTCTGGCGAACCATCAAACGCCATTGGATCCATGTAGTCAGGATTTCACCTTCGGTTCCGCCCACCGTTCGATTCAGTAACAGTTATCGCGAATCTCAATGCATTTCTTTATCTACCTAGTGGTAACTAAGTACCGATATATTGTGATTTTATACAAATTAGTACCTATTTCCCAGTAAGAGTTGTTATATGTTCGTCAACATCTCGCCTGTTTTTTGAGTAAAAATCATGTAAAGGTTAAGTATTATATTAATCAATATTCATTGAGTTAATCGTGTCCGCTTGAAGTTTGGCGTTGTCTGTATATTCATTAAATATATATAGATTTCAAGCTTAGTGCTGCAGTTGTCATTTGTCATCCGTATGACTCATTGGCTTCTTGCGAATCCAGTTGATTCTAGTTTCTAATTAACATCTCACAATTAGAAAATTGGTCTTTCGTGTGGTTGTTACCATCTTAGTGATCTATAAATCTCCACCATAGAGGCATATGTCTTAACTCGTGGTTTGTATACTTTCCTCTCTGTATAAGTTTTTCCGTCACCAGTACCACTTACCGATGTAGTCGACAGTGTATTCGCGAGGTGGTGCTGCTATCTAATTTTTATAACTCACTATCACTTGTCATTTCTTGGTGTGTATCGTCTTTAGGTAAAGTCATATATAGAATTCTTTGCGCTCTCCTCTCGTGCTCTAGTGTTGATTTGTCCTTTTTCTCTCTCTCGCTCTCTCATGAGGCTCATCTACCACATTATGTTTCTTCACCTGTCGCTTTCTCTCTCACACTACTCTCTCTCTTACTTCTGTTACCATTGATTCTCAGTTGATACATCGCACTCGGCTTGTGGTTAAAGATATCGTCTCGTATATAGTGTTAAATATTCTACTCTTTATATATACTCATATATGTTGGGTGATAGATGATCTGTAGGCCTCTAATTATATGTCTCTGTGCACGTAGTAAGGTGATCCCTCAATTACGTACCTCACGTGGGTACATGACTATGTTCGCTGTTTCCTCTCTTCCGACGCGACCAATGATGTTTCCACTTTGAGAGATCCGTGCTCAAGTCTCAATATAGTATACTGATAATTCTCCCAATTGCTATACAAATGTGGTGCTTATATATATATATACAGCTGACAACTAAGCAGGGGCTAGCGTCCAACACAATCGTTATTGGATCATGGGAATTCCAGCACCCCCACCTTTGAGCTCAATTACCCTTTACCATATATACGCATATATCAGATGTTATGGACAGCTAAGCTGTCTCTCTCCTCTAATACTCTTGAGGCTTCATATATTATTAGCACTGACCAGAACTACTTTTTAGTCTTTTGACACTATAAAGAATTCTTGAGGATGTATCTGAATGTGTTCTTTGTTCTTTGTCTCCTGTGCATGCGATAGGCATTTGTATCCTGGAAATCTCGTTGCATTTGTCCTGGTCTACAGTTATCATTTTTTTTTTTTAATTTCCGATACAAAGCGTATTTAGAATGATTGTGACTCCGATATTCCAAATCTCAAGTACTGTACCAGATGTTTTCAGATTATTGTAATTCGTCTCTTGGGAATTGGGCATGGAAACTTGCATGTTCATATTAGTGTTTCTGTTTTGTTTTAGATTTATGAATATTTGTCACATTATGTTGTCTCCAGTTTTCTACGATTAATGTTTGTGATCAATAAGGGTATAAGTATGTGTTCGTTTATGTCTCAGGAAATAATAGTGGTTTCCTTGATGCTCTCGGAGATTCAGTTCAAGGATATTTTATTGGGGAAATAAACCAGAGAAGATGACTCCGCCTTGCTTATATTGTTCTCACCTAGGAAGTACAGGACTTATTACCTTTTTAGCGGGATCACTATCATTCATCTGTCTACTAATCTGCGATTATCTGAGTTGGTTGATTCGACTGTTTCACCTGCGTACAGTAGCTCCGGTTTTATATGGATAACCAATCTGTCTGTTGTCAATACAGGAAATCCGTTTTTTAGCGTTTATATAAATGTATTCATAATATGTAATAACGAGCAAGTTTTATACGGTCCTTTACTCACATTGGGATTATCAAATACGTGCCCATTTCGGACGGTCGACTCTCCGTACATTTAGTGTAACCTCTCCTAATGATCTAAGTTGTGAGCTAGGGTGATGTTGTATTTTACGCACGAGTCGTGAGTACTGTGATTTTTGATAATCACTTTATCATAAACGCCTTCAATTTTGTGCGATTGCGGAATGACTGAGGTCTTCATAGAGTTTTTTCGTTTCTTCTGTGATCGGCATGAGATATACTCTTTATTTGTCCACATAGATAGCCTCAGCTGTGAATAAAAATTCATCTGTATTAGATTATACTTACATCAGAAACTCGATTCAGATAGTCATACAAGTTGTTTTAGTTTAGAGACAATGACAAATTTAGCAAAATTACAACGAAACACTCTTTTTGCAGGATAGTTGCATATGAATCATCGTGATTCTTGATGTCCAAAACCAGGGTCATCTGGCTATTGTCAATCTCTGAAGTTGAAGTCCTGTTTATAAAGCTCAGTGTGAAACTATGACTTTTTTTAAAATGAGGGAGTATTAGTCTTTATTGTTTACTCACTTTATCGACCACTAAGCATAGAAGAAACTACTGTTAATAACTTTGTGCTGGATATGATATAGACTATATATATAATTCTCTAAAGCTCTCCCATTATGATGTTACATATGGACAATTAGTAGATAGGTATGCGAATCGGAGTTGTCTCAGGTCACCTGTTATAAATGAGGCAGGTGGCGTGTGGGGTGTAGTACTGGATATTGTAGCTTTTCATAATTATTCGCTTGATGAGATCGTGAGGTCGTTAGTATTTGTGCTCGTTTGTCTCTAAACAATATTATTGTTGAGGAATTGGAATTCTAAGGATACTGTAACGCAAGAAGATAATTGTTGTCTTTTGATCAATGCAGTCTATTGTATATACTGTGCTACGGTAAACATTTTACAGTCGGGAATGATGAGAGTCCCATCTTTTTCTAAGCTCGGTCATTACATCAATTCTCTCCATCATAAGTGTCTGTGGACTGTATGTATACTTTTATAATGAGCTCTCTCTCGTGTAAGTTTATGTAAGTTCGAAAAGGTCAATATAATTTGATGTAGTGGGATCTTTTCCATCTGTGTATCAATAAGATAATAATTTTTTGAATGACGAGTGCCAGAGAGGTTCTCTCCATTCATCATTGAATTTAAAGATTGAGTTTTGGATGTAAATCAATACTTCTATAATATTCAGAATAGAACGAACTGCCAATTTCTTACAATAAGAAAATTTGTCTCTGAGATTAATGTAGATCTTTGGTTGGTAAATTGTACAATTATTTATATGCACAGAAGACATAAGTGTTTAAACCAATGACATCTGAGACAAGCCAATAATGTATATTGTTGTACTGGCACTTGTGTGTTTTTCAAAAGTTTGTATTACAATCTTCATTATCTATCATTTGTTATTTAAGTTATTAAATAGAAATTTCTCTGCATAATAAACAACTGTCTCACTATCTTTGTGTATTTTAGGTAGGGTTCTCCGACTTCCTAGCCTCGTCTAGGTTGTCAGATTCTAAGGTCACAATGGTCAATTATCAATAATAGGACGAGGGGGTGTGATTCTCGCTCTTTTGATACCAAACGCATATTAGTGTGATTCGACAATTGGAACACTTTATGTTATAATCAACTATCTGAGTTATCGTACCATCGAACACTTACATGCACTGTTGAGTTGGCTCTTTCGCTTTATGCTCCTAGCAGCCATATATATCAGAAAGATAAATCGCAAGGATCTTCAATTTTGAATCCCATCGATTTGTCGGATTTTTGTACCCAATCAGCTAATCGGCTCGCATATTAGAATCCATTTTAGAACATTCGTACACATATAGTACTAATAATGATCATACTCGTGAATGAACGATCTATTTTTTATCTCTCCGGCACAACGCTAGTCAGCGAGACGCGTGAGTATCTGGTGATTTGGTGTTACACTTATAGGGGCAGACAGTGTGATGTCCGTCTGTCTGAGACTTCAGCAGCCAACTGTTTCGTCTTGGGGTCGTTAGATCGATCCTCGTTTACTCCATCCTGCGACATTCGCAGAATGCTTGAAGTTGCAATGAATGCATATTCTTACTCTCGTTCGTATTTTAGAAACTCTCGATCCATACAGGGAGCCACAGGGACGAATTAGACAACACTTTAGTTTCAACTCTACTTCCGCTACGCAGAAAAGGCTCACAATATGAACAATTCCTTGATGTCACTGCTTGCCACGACTAGTTCCTCTCATATAGACGCAATCTTACCATTAGTGTACTGAGTTAATATATTGGACTCCAAAGTTTTAGTCGTACATATCCATTCCGTGTATTGGGGTTAATCCGTTATGTAGTCGCCTCTCTGTGGATAATAATGCCAAGCACCCTAGCAGTCTGCTGAAGTGGAACAAAGTGTGACAGTGGACGATCATATTGACGCAATGCAAATGGTCATGTTGAGGTAATTTCTTAACAGACGTTGTTGATGTTTATCTTGCTAAAACAGTTTGTTCAAGTAAATATCGTCACAGTATGGCGGTTGATTCTTTCCATCTTTTCTCGATAGTCGATTTTTACACACACTTTGAATGCATAATTTAAATGCTCGTTTTGTTTGGAACACTGCTACATATACTAAGCGAGCTAATGATGATTATCGTGACAGATTTGTGATATATCTTGGTAGTTTCATTCCATTATCATTTTCACCATAATGACGGGTCTGTACATCTATTACACGCATGGTGACTGTTGAGCACTATCACTGATAACCACTGACTAGGCAGCCTTCCATCCATGTTTTAGTTGTAGTGTAACCTTCATACTACACTATGCGTGACCATTCAGATAACTACACTCCAGTGGAAGATTATTATCTGCCCGTTTACATTATCTCTCCTCATGTTATCAGTGAAGGGTATAGTAAAGTTTAATACCTAATGTGTTTTAAGTCCCTTATATGTTTTTACTATTCTGAAAAATAAATCGATTAGATTGAAATTCAGGAATACAATTGAATAACTCTGATGAGTTGTCTCTGTGTGTATGAGATGTAAGTTCCGTATCTTCTTTGATTTTAGTTTAGAGCTTTTGCTTTGAAATTTTAGTGAAAGTGTGATTTGGAGATAAATCTTGGACAAGGTTTTTCGTCTCAAAATGTTTACGGTGCTAGCTAATCACGGTCCCACTGCATCCTGCTATCATGTCACATGGTTACAATATAAATCGACAAGCTGATTTCATTGCCTCCACTAGTTTCTTGACCCGTATACTCGCTCCTTGTTGCTAGCATATGAAGTCGTTAACTTCTATCATTGTATCTATTAGTACTAGTGTCCTGCTATAGAACTGTTCCATCGCAGACTGTACCCCTCCTCCTTGCTTCTCTGTTCACCAGACGATAGCACCACGAATGACCGGGGGGCTTTTACTGAATAGGGACCTGACTTGTTTAGACACGCCTAGATGGGAGTTCGGTCTCTGTTGCTTTTGAGTTGTTTCTGCCAGGGACAAGTGAGGGACCTTTGATGCTAGGCTGAGATATGAACGATTCTCAGTAGTGTCTGACCGTGTTACTCTTTGTATTCTAATGATGAGTTCTGACCGTATTGTGGCCAGAATTCATGTCGAGTCCAGTGTAAACAAGTCGACAATTCGGCATGATAAGGACACTGAAATTGATAATAGTTAGTATTACGCAGCTTGTCCTATTCTCATATTCTTTTCCTCCTCCTTGTGTTGTCCATGAATTGGTATTCGCTAAAATGTTTGAGTCTCAGTGTGTGTTTGTGGAGAAAGAATTGACAATTCACAATATTAATAGGATGATAAACGCTTTGCTCATTGTTTCATGGCAGGTCCATTAGTTACCGTAAGCTATTCAATCATAAATTCGTCTGAAGTAGCACGGTGCATGCACCGAGCAGCCAAGCTTTTCCAGAAGTGATATGCCTATCCTCTTCTCCCGTGGAAATCCGCTAGGTAGCCTCCCTAATAGTTCATTCTGTTTGTCTGTGTTTTAGCCGCGGTATGTCTCTACCAGGTTTTGGTCTCCCTCTGGTCCTCTTCAAGTCGACCCCACCGTGTTTGCTACTCAGTTGCGCGGTACCCCGACCTCTTTAGTTGAAACCGGGATAGTCACATATTTCAGGTAAAGCTTCATTTTTCACTGGAGATTAAGCGAGATGATGAGTGACTGCTCGTAGGATCGTAATAATTGCATTAAATTCTATTTATTGTATTGACTCTTCAATTAGGGATTATATCAGTCTTTGTATTCAGATTCATTAGATTTAGGATTTCGACTTCAAGTTATGATACGATTCTCGTAAATACACTGAATATGTCTAAGGCGTTAACAAAGAGTATCCGTTTTAGTCGTGCTTAACATCGTTAGAGTTGTCTCATACATTTGTTATCAAAACTTTCACAAATTGTTCAAACCGTGTGCTATTACTGTCTCATTGAACTCTGCTGTGCACATTTTCATAAAATTTTAATTGAAGTACATACTTTCTCTAAAAACATTCATTTTTCTTATTAATTCAAGATGAGTTAAGAGAATAGGTTAGTTTGTGACTCGTACACGGATAGGCCTTATTGTTTTTAAATGGTGAATGGAGAGCGATTTTAAGAGCTCCGATGCTGTAACTCAGTGCGATTCGAACGTTTCATCTTTGAAGCACCATTCGGCGTGCCTTGGTGAGTCTAGTGGCTTGTCTCTGCCATATCAATTGACGTTACCACGCCTTCTCTGGTATACCTTAGGCCTCCACTATCGTCGGTTCAGTCCAATAACAATCAGCAGTTAAAATTCAGTTTTTAATGTCATGCTCACATATATTTTTTTCATAGATCAAAAATCGTCCGAACTTATGATAATGCTAGATTACCGTTTAGTGCTAACTGGACTAGACGCTACGACTCTTTGATCTGGCTCCTAGCCTATTTCACGATCTTTTCTGTAGATGTATTCATCCAGTAAGCTCACAGTGGGTTGACTCTAATTCTTTTATGTACAAGAAAAGTGTTATCTATGATTTTGCCTGATACCGGTTCACTCTTGATCTATTAAACCAGAAATTTTATATATTATTCAATAGTGCTGAAATTTGCTATTTCAGGTGTTATGTGAATTTGTGGTCTCTTTATGTATGTTAGCGAGTTTCTTTCTATTGATCTCGCGAGACCTTCTGTGCGTCGTAATGCCCGTGAGAAGATTACTAGTTTTGCTGTAAATTCTTGTATTACGCTTCTCAGCGGCGAGCTGAGTTAGAGGGTATCTGGGACCCTGTTCAATTTCTTAATGACATTCCCGCTGCATGCACCCATCGCTCCGCCGCTGGCCTCTTCTCCTAAGCTGCAATACTCC
>CAJDSM010024458.1:0-18029 GCA_903981925.1 Ostrea lurida | reverse complement strand
GGAAAAATTGTCATCTGTCATTATCCAAGAAAAGTTGTCAACCTACAAAGTTCGTCGTAATTTACAAGAAGGTCGTCAGTCTGACATCATCTACAGAAGTTGTTTCATCTGACATATCTTACAGAAATGTTTGTCATTACAGAAAGTTTTTGTCATCATCTACAGAAGGTTCGTTGTCATTCTACATGAAATTGGTCATGTACATTTCATCTACAGCAAAGTGTCGTCTACAGAAAGGTTTGTCATGTGACATCAACTACAGAAACTGTGTCATCTGACCCATCTACAGAAAAGTTGTCATGTGACATCATCTACAGAAGGTGTCATGCCTGACATCATCTACAGAAGGGTGTGTCATCTGTCATCATGTACAGAAGGTTTGTCATGTACATCATCTACAGAAGGTTTGTCATGTGACATCATCTACAGAAGGTGTGTTCCAGCTGTCATCATCTACAGAAAGGTGTGTCAGCTATATACTACAGAAGGTGTGTCAGCTTGTCATCATCTACAGGTTGTGTCAGCTGTCATCATCTACAGAAGGTTGCATGCTGACTCATCTACAGGAAAACTGTGTCCATTTGACACATCTACAGAGAGTTTGTTCATTGTGACATCATCTACAAAACTGCTGTCATCTTGACACCATCTACAGAAAGTTTGTCATCTGACATTCATCTACAGAGTGTGTCAGCTGTCATTCATCTACAGGTGTGTCAGCTTCATCATCTACAGAGGTTTGTCATGTGACATCATCTACAGAAGGTTTCTCTAAAGAAGGTGTGTATCACATGACAAACCTTGCTGTAGATGATGGACAAGCTGACACACCTGTAGATGATGACAGCTGACACACCTTCTGTATGATGATGTCAGATGAAAAACTTCTGTAGTGAGTGGTCGTAGAGAGCAGTTGTCTGTAATGATGTACTGACTAAACTCCTCTGTAGATGGTGTCAATGACCAGTTTCGTGTAGATTGATGTACATGACAAACACTATCAGGTAATAGATGAGTAGAGACAGTAGATGATGACACTCTGAGGATGCGGTGACACACCTGTAGATGATGACAGCTGGACACACCTTCTGTAGTGATGACAGACACTTTCTGTAGAGATGACAGCATGACACCACTTCTGTAATGATTCAATGGAAAACCTCTAGCATGATGTCACAGACCTTCTAGTACATGATGACAGATACACACCCTTCTGATGGAGATTCTACATGATCAACCGAGATGATGTACATGCAAAAACCTTCTGCGTCTGTGTTCTTGGGTCTATGTATGTAGTATGGTGTCAGATGACCAGGTTTCTGTAGTTGATGCTACATGAACAAAACCTTCTGTAGACGACAAAACTTGTCTGGTAGAGTGATGTCACATGACAACGTTCTGTAGGATGACCATCTGTCATCATGTACAGAAGGTTTGTCATATGACATCAGCTACAGAAGGTAGATGATGTCAAGGATTTGTAATACATCATCATAGATCAGTGGCTAAAGCGTCGGGCTATTACACCGCAGGTCCCCAGTTTTCCACCTTTTTGACACGTATACTTATCACATATCATCAAAATCAAATCATTTCGAGCTGTTTTACTGTTTTGAGAAACTTTTCCCAGATGTAGTGAGCCACCTTAAGAATTGATCATATGCAGAACAAGCTCTTGCATATCGAATCAGTTGAAAGACATAAACGCCATATGCAGGTGATGATGGAATGTTACTACATAAATATGGGAAGTTGACGATCGAGAAGCTGAAATCATCCCGTTTATTATAAAGTTGAGTTGTTCGTTTGCCGTTAATGTCTATGCTCAATAAAATATCTAAGCACGAAACAGATTCAGTGATGGCTTTCATTTCGAGTTCACTTGGATGTATCGATATAGGAATAAAAATAACTATCATTATTTGATAAAATATCGTCGATATATCTGAATTTCGAGTAAAAGGTCACAGCCAGGGATTTCGTCTTTTCCCGTAGATACTTTTGAATACATTCAGCCTCGGAGGTATATGAAAATAGGCTAATCTAGGAGCACAGTTCGTGTTCATGGGAGTTCCAAAAGACTGTTAACATTGGAAGACCTGATCACCAAAGACAACAAAGATATTGTTAATGAGGAACTACAGCATCATTTTGTCAGTACTTGTTCATAAAATCAGAGTGGAGTTTAACAAAGTATTGAATGACTGATCACTAGATATTTTCATTTTTGTTCAAGATTGCCAAAAAGTCTAGTCTTTAATTCACTGTGGGGAATGGTCGTGAAAAGTGTTTAAAAGTCATACATTTTGATACTGTTGATTGAGAAAAGTTTTGTGATTTCAAATTTACAAGAAGTTCTTCAAAATTTTATAGAATTCACATTTGATTTACACCACTTTTGGCATATGTTGTTGCACAATAAGTGTGGAGTTTCTCCTTTATAGCTTTCAATATCTTCGCGAGGAACAAAGATAGGGGCTTGGCAGAACATTTACTTGATCCAGCAATGTAACTTTCTTTGTAAAGGTTTTTGTGAAGTTTTGGAATCCAGTATAGGTACGGTAAATTAAACTCCTATTCCTCCGTCCCATTACTGGGATATAAAATGTGTTTAAAAATGAAGCATGATTTTAAAGGAATTCATTTTTTAAAAGAACATTACGATTACCAAATGTTGAATTAATGCCAAGTTCGTTTAATAGCACAAGCTTTGTCAGCTGGAACCAAAACATAGTCCTCATGTAAACTATCTAATTCTGGTTTACGAAACACAGAAGGATAGATGGCAAGCGCTTTGTTTTGATGTGTCTATAATGCGGGATTTTAGTACTCCTCTTATAGTTTTTATTTATCCTCACAAGGTACATGTATCAAATTTCTCTTTTTCATAATTAGACCATTTTCTGGCATAATCGTCGGCAGAATTCATAAGAAGAGATGAAGTTCTGTCACCATTAAAAGGCCTAGGTTCTCTGAAGAGAGTCAGGTCCATATTTTCAACTATTTCAACATCACCAGTATTGGCGTTTTCAGCTATAGTTGAAAGAAGACGAAGAACACGAATAACGTAGGTGAATTATCTAAGAGCCTAAGGAGTTATATTTTACAAGCCCATAAACCGGGGGGAACCCCCATTTGAAAATGAAATGTGCTACAAACCCTTTAACTTCCAGGGGCTTCGCTCCCTGGACCCCTTACTAGAGCCCGTCCTGGACCCGTTAGGGGCTCAAAATCTAAAAATGCTAAAATCTCTCAGCGCCCTCTGGACCCCATACCAGAGGTGGAACAACTTTGGGTCTAAAACGGTTCCCAGACCCATTGCCTTAATCTTGTGCACCCCCAATGGAAATTTCTGGTTACGGCCCTGTTGTTGGAAATGTAAGGTGTGGACTTGTGCTTGAAATATGCTCTATTAATTGATTGTATATTGTGTTACGTCCCGCTTGAGAATTTTTTACTCATATAGAGACGTCACCATTGTCTTTGAAGGGTTACAAAATTTAGACCTATGCTCGGCACTTCAGGCCTTTGAGCAGGGAGGGATCTTTATCGTGCCACACCTGCTGTGACACGGGGCCTCGGTTTTTGTGGTCCCAACCAAATGACCTCTCCATTCAGTCGCCTCTTACGACAAGCAAGGGGAACTGAGGACCTATTCTAAACCAGATCCCCACGGAAAATATGCTGGAATACAGACTGAACATTTTTATGACGAAGAAAATAACAGCATCGATCCATTTGTTAGTGAATTTGAGTTTAAGGAAATGGAGGACAAGGTTCGGAAGGAATACAATCTATAATCCGCGATAATTTAAAAAGCCTGTGATTGGTTGATTGATTGATTATTTATTGTTTTACGTCCCACTCGAGAATAATTAACTCATGTGGAGACGTCACCATTGCCGGTGAAGGGCTGCATTATTTAGGCCTATGCTCGGCACTCAAGGCCTTTGAGCAGGGAGGGATCTTTATCGTGCCACACCTGCTGTGACACGGAGCCTCGGTTTTTGCGGTCTCATTCGAATGACCGCCCCATTCAGTCGCCTCTTACGACATGCAAGGGGATGCTGAGGACCTATTCTTACCCGGATCCCCACGGGTCCCGGTAGCCTTGAAGATCTTTTATGTCATGTATATTGATTTTTATGGCAAGGTCTTTCATGTCATACCATGATCTACATCTTATATGTATGACCTTGGTGTTATCCTGGAAAAGTAAGATCATGATAGCATTGGTGCTGAGGCATCAATACAAAAAGGTGAAGTTAACATTGTGTCAAACGTAATCATAATCCAAAAACATATACAAAATCGAGTGTAGGGCAACACGGACCTCAGACAAAAGCGACGGTAGGATCAGGTCCATGGAGGAGTAAGCATCCTCTGCTGACCGGTCACACCCGCCGTGAGCCCTTCGTCGAAATAAAGTAAACGGGATTACCCGTAGTCAAATCTAGTAGGAAAATGACAGTCTAAGAAATTTATGAAACATGACTTAGTGATAATTTGTAATCGCAACAAGGTCATTATAGCGACCGTGAATTTGCGAAATGATGACTTTAAACGAGGTTCGTTATAACTCTGCAACATCAACTTTTTTGTTAATAGTTGGCCTCGCTTTAAAAAGTCCTCATACGCATAGCATGCTCTTGCGTATCGAATCAACTCGGAGATACATGTATACACACCATAAGCAGGTGATAGTGTATATTACTACATAGAAAGGGAAAGTTGATGATTGCAAAGTTAAAGTCATCACGCTTATCAATAAATGTACATATGTAGTTGTCAGCCTGCCATTAGAGTCAATGTTAAGCTAAAATATATCCAAATATGAATCAGATCTATCGGATTCTGTGGTGTTCTTTATATCGAGTTCTTCGGGATATGTAAAATGGATATAATTGTGAAAATTGTGATTGTTAATTGATAAGACATCATCTATATACCTATATGTAAGGTTGAAGGACACGGCAAGTCTTTTGTTTTTTCTGTACAAATTCTGCTTCATATGAATGTAAAAATAAGTCTGCCAGTATTATGTTGTGATTGCTTGGGTCTAGGTTGAGGCCCAAGTAAGGGGTTGCAATTTTTCATGGGAATGAATATTGATTACAATAATTAAACAACGTCAGTGCCAAGGAGACTCAGGTTAGCGATGCGGCCCATTGGCCTCTTGTTCACTGATAAGTTCTTCAAAATACCACTCATAGTGGCAATTTTTACATACATTCGTCGTCCTGGGCACGCCTAGTATCGTTTTACCTGGTCAATATTTCATGTATCTTTCTCCTGCTGGTCAGATCTTTAGGTACCACTATATTGGTACCCGTGGGGTCCGGGTTAGAATAGGTCCTCAGCATTCCCTTGCGTGTCGTAAGAGGCGACTGATTCGTGCGGATGAGACCGGAAAACCGAGGTCCTGTGTCACAGCAGGTGAGGCACGATAATGATCCCTCCCTGCTCAAAGGCCCTGAGTGCCGAGTATAGGCCTAAATTTTGTAGCCCTTCACCGGCAATGGTGATGTCTCCATATGAGTGAAATATTCTCAAGTGGGACGTAAAAACAATAAAAATCAATCATTATATTGGTGGTCAATTCTCACAGGTACCTCAGTCTGACTAGTCAGTTATCTTCATTTCGCCAACTGTGCATTCTCGATCGTCTGGAAGACACTTCGTTGTCAATTGCGATAGGTAAATGATCAAATCCAAGGGACATTTACAGTAGGTTTGATAACGCACGAATCGTAATTTTGATCTCAGTGAAAGCTTAATTCGATAGATTATGTCGTATATTTACATTTTCGTCTTTTTACGGTTTCCATGAAAATAATAACGCTGCGAAATACGTATTGCTATATGCGTCTACATATCTCATGAAACACACACCCTTTAACTCGTGAAAAAAATGGGCGCTAAGCAAATAAATAAATAATAATAATAATAATAATAAATAATGAAAAGGGGGAAAAGGGAGAAAATTAAAACAATCAATCAAAGAAAGAACACAAATCAAAACCAAAAAAAAGAAGGGGGATGGTTGAAATATTAAAAATATTTAAAGGGGATTTATTCCTTTGCAAATATTTATATATATAGTTTACACATATCTTCGTTCCGCTGTATACCGAATATTGCGCAGAAATGCATGTATGGGTTTTCTTTTTCTCTCATTGGGGGGAAATTTTCAATAATTATTTTCTGAGTAATTTGGGGAATAACATTAATTTTCAGGTGAGATTGCACAATTTCATTAATCATGAGGCATATAAAGTTTGATTTATTGGTCCCAAACCGTCTCTATATATGTAACATCTCTAGACTTTCCAGGTATATCTAAGATTCCTTGTTTTGGCGGCACAGATCAATGAAAGGTCCTTGACCGGAACACGTCCCGGAGATTACGCGTGTAGTACTGTACGTGGATATAGGTCTGTGATATTTTTAGTTTGTCTTATATATTTCTTTGCCAAATAACAACATGCTTTTCTTTTAAAATTTGTTTTAAATTCATCATGGGTCAAAGTTTCTGAAACACGTACATGTGTATGCTATAGCAATTTCTTTTCATAGTTTGTAATAATAATTCTACAATTCATTCAGTTATTTTCCTTCTTGTTAAACTACATTCCATCCGATAACTTTTCGCTTGCATAGCAACCGATTTACGATTTCTCCCGATTTTTTTTTTTATATTTGATGGTCGAAATCTATTGTCTAATGTGTTTGAAAGGTTATCGATGATATCAATGGTAATGCCTCTTATGCTGGTATTTCTTCTCCACAATGATCTCCCCTATATCCACGTTTATTTATACATATTTATGAATTATCAGGGTTTTTTTTAAATTGTTGACATGAAAATTTTTTCACTTTAACAAGTTTTTATCTATTTCTGATACATGTACAATGTACATGTATTTAATTTTCGAAAATTTGTGATTTTCTGATGTTGGCCTAAACTTCTGTTTTTGTATGCCTGATATCTTTAAAAAGATGGCAACTTATTAATTTTCTTTGATTATCAATTAAACTATGTTGAGTGAAAATAAATACAGTTTCCCTCACTTTTAACATTGATAAGTCACGTGAGGGTGGAATCTTTGCAACTATCGGAAAAGTCTATGGAAGTTATGAGAAAATAACTTTAACAGTTCATACGGTTTAATTAATAGTTTGCTATTATTATTACTACCTTTTATAAAAGTAACATTATTTACTTTTGACCAGGAATGAGTTCATAGCTTTCAGTACAATCACTCGATAACTACACAATACAATCACTCGATAACTATACAAATTTTGTCTGTAACATGAAAACTGGAAAAATGCTGTCATATACTTTCTATTACCCGATATAAATATTTAATGAACCTTTAAATAGGCATGGACACGTTTTGAGCTGAATTTTATATTTGCATTTTTAATGTTTAGAATGCTTAACCAAGTTATTTCTAATGGCCAGCAAAAACGTTAACGTCCTTTGTTGAGTTGCAAGTGAGCTACAGCACTTACAATTTTTTGTTATGCAAACAAGGCTCGTGCCATGTTTTTGTTTACATTATATTGAATATGGTCGTAAACTTCCGTTTAAAGCATTTTTTTTTTTCAAATTACAAGTTCATTCTGAACACAACTAAACAGTTTGTAGTGTTTCTCACATCTCATTTTGTTTTATATAAACATGATATTTTCTGTGAAGCAATCTTCATGTAAACAAAAACAAGACACGAGCCTTGTTTACATAACAAAGAGCGCTGTATCTCACTTGTATCTCGACAACTAACATTCAAAGTTTTGCTGACTATTAAGAATAACTTGGTTACGCATTTTAGACATTAAAAATGCAAATATAAAATCTAGCTCAAAACATGTCTATGTCCCTTTAAAAGAATTTCCGTTTACTGTCCATGCGTTTTAACATCCCGGGTTTAAAGCTGATTTATTTTTGGGTGACGTGTGCGCTGTTGTACTACATGTATATCCCTTTACAGCGGAGACTGCTTCTGTACACACACTGTATAAGTGTTCTGTGATTAGATGCACTCACATTACTGTTATCGACTTCATCACCTGTCACTCGACATGAACGTGCTCAAGACACAAGTCGTCTGCGACTAAAATACCCACCATGGGATTAACAGAGCGGGAGGAATACGCCCCCGCCCACCCCGTCGATAGAGGGTGGGCTTGGGCCATACTCTCAGGTAAGTTTCACTAGGGGTAAACGATAATACCTTAGCTATACTTAAAATACAATGCATTGTCAGTAGGTTGCTGTGTCCTTGTATTACATGAACCGTATGTACTCTGTTAATTCAAAACTGTCCCATAACTTCACCCTTTCTCCCAGTCAAGTTGTTAAGAGGTTTAAATATTATGTTAAATGCTTCATTTTTCCCCCGACTCATAAATATGTTGTGGAGGCTGTTGCGTGTGGTGTATCGATCGTTTTCTGAGATGTGTTGATTTTTACTTGTTGACAGATCAATAGAGTAATTCATTATATCCTGTTATGATTGAAATAAAGGAAACCCCCCTGTTTCCTCGTTGTAAACTGTTGCATAACAAGGCAATCAATAACAAGTGGTACATTTAAATGAATACATCATTACATAGAAAATAAATATCTAAAAGCTTATAGGCTATTGGAATTCTACACTGTCGGTTGTAATTAGTGATTTTGATTGAATGGCTGGTGTTCAAAGTGTCGGATATCTATAAACAGAGTGTGACCAGCATGTAGTGCGGATCTAGAGGAGGTTGCAACCCCACGTCCCCTGAAAGTTTTCTGGATCCGCACCTATAGCTAACGTGTTAAATTAACCAGCACACACCGAATATTTGATTCTTCTTAATGGTTGCTTTCAATTTACTTTTAAAAAAGCACCTAACAAACTGTAACGAAGCGTTTCCAATGATGCAGTGTAGACTGCCACAGAAAAAGAATAGATTTAATTCATATATGTTGACTTAGTCTCTGTATTTCAGCGTCCTTTGGTGCCATGAATGATTTACGGAGGGATACATCGTGGATTTGGGATTTTTATTCAGTCTCTGTATTTCAGCGTCCTTTGGTGCCATGATGATTTACGGAGGGATACATCGTGGATTTGGGATTTTATTCAGTCTCTGTATTTCAGCGTCCTTTGGTGCCATGATGATTTACGGAGGATACATCGTGGATTTGGGATTTTATTCAGTCTCTGTATTTCAGCGTCCTTTGGTGCCATGATGATTTACGGAGGGATACATCGTGGATTTGGGATTTTATTCAGTCTCTGTATTTCAGCGTCCTTTGGTGCCATGATGATTTACGGAGGGATACATCGTGGATTTGGGATTTTATTCAGTCTCTGTATTTCAGCGTCCTTTGGTGCCATGATGATTTACGGAGGGATACATCGTGGATTTGGGATTTTATTCAGTCTCTGTATTTCAGCGTCCTTTGGTGCCATGATGATTTACGGAGGGATACATCGTGGATTTGGGATTTTATTCGTAGAGTTCCGAAAGATTTTTGATTCTTCCTCAGCCAATATGTCTGTCGTGGTTAGCGTTCAGATAGCTGTAATGAGTCTCGCAGGTAAGAAACTAACGAGTTTTAAACTAACACATTTTAATTAGCAGTTTTCAAATAAATTTTGTTTTCTTAATTTATGGTTCATTTGGAGTCAGGGAAGTTGTCGGTATCAATCGTCTAACCTTAAACCAGAAAATAACGCCAGGTTTAATTACAACACTGGTTTTTGTTTTAGCTGTCGGCCTCCTTTGAAAGGGATTCTTGTTATCTTAGTTGAAGTGTAGTTAGAATCACTTACACCTACAAATTAAAACCGTTTGACTTTGTCTATCCCCTTGACCTAGTAAATGATATAACCCAAAATTGCCACTACAAACCATGAACATGTACGAGCATAATGATCATCTGGGTGATCTTGTCTAACCGACTTAATGCTGAAGTTTGCAGGCTCTAAGACTAACATCTGAGCTGAACATGTTTTCCACGGCTCCATTAAAAAAAAAAAAATAATAAAAAAATAAAATTCAACAATCTGCAATAGGTCGTGAATTTCACACTCCCACAACTTCTTTATGCATCATCACTTGATTCAAAGGTCACTTAAAGGCCTATTTTGTTGATTAATAGAAGGAAAATACATGCATAAAAAATTACGTCAGTTTGATTATTTTGACGTTGGGGGTTGTTCATAATGATTTTGAAGATGCGTTACACTCCTTTTGTTCGTCCGAAACATTTCCTTTGCACTGTTTGATGTACTTTATCGGTAAGGTTCATCACGACGTTCGTCTGGCCGCACTGTTTTCTCGTTATCTCCGCCTTTGTGGTAACAAGTACAATTCATGTGCCCAACAGAAACTCTTTCATATATTATTAAATGTTTTCTGGTAAATAATGTAATACTAGTATAAAGGATTTGATGATGACTCTATTCGAAGTAATTTTAAAGAACAAGTTAAAAAAAAAACAAAAACAAAAAACAAAAACCAACAAAAAAAAAAAACAACGTGAGATTGATGACAATTTCTAAGTAACAGAAAATATATTTTTTTCACTTGTTAAATTATGATGATTGATTATACTTTGATATGTGAAAACTGACGGTTCTTCTGCATGACACAGTTTATATCGAAAATGAATCAAACGTTTTACAAGGACGAAATATCGGTAGATGTACATATATTCATACAAATGAACAACCCTAGTCTTATGAGAATAAAATATCCCTGAAATTTCTACAGTATGTAAACAATACTAAAACCTGCATGTACTACGATATGCTACATACGCCGGACACAACTTGCAGGCTACTTACAACGCCCCCTTACAACATACTACAAGATAATTTTGGTGCAGAGCCGCCAAAATGTTAAGCACTCTAGAAATAAAGCATTCTAAATTATTTTCAAAGAAACACACAGAGATTGTAACATTTAACTCAAATGGAAAGAGAGGAAACTGTTCAAAATACACACTTATTTTATGAGGGGGGAAACCCAAACAACATTAACCTATATATCTGTTTATCGCATGAAAGTGAAAGATGGTAAATTTATTCAACTTTTAGGTTTATTTGAGGTAAGGACCTGTATTGATTGTGCCATGGTAAATGACGTTAAATTTTCACCCCAGTAAACACGAGGTCGTTGAACCGGACTCGATTGGTAACGTACGGAAGCTATGGTATAGAATATTGATATTTAATAATTATAATGTTTATGGAGGCCGTGAATTGATTAAAATTAACTGGCGGTCGCCATTTATTCTCTGGCAGCTGCCATCTAAATTAACCGGCAACCGCCATATAGATTAACCGACGGCCACCACTTAGTTTTTAACTGGTGACCGTCACTTAATTAATCCGTCTGCCGCCACTTAATACAAATGGCGGCCTCTACATAATTAAATATGGCGACTGCCGATTTCAAGAACAATAGACTTCTTACACCTCATTCTTAAATATATCTTTTAATGAGTTTAGAGTCGTACATAGACAGATGGCATCGTTTTTGAAAGTGTCGGGGCAGCCCGAGGAGAAACCGACTTCTAAAATAAAAGACAACCAAAAATTTCTTTTTTCTCACCCTTTATATTCCTAAATTGGTAAGGGGTGGGGTGGGAAGGGGGTGGGGGTTGGAGTCGTTCGTCCTTCAGTGAGAAAGGGACCAATCAGCTAAGATCTGAAAATAATTTAATATACCCTGACACTTACAGGCTTCTGTAGTAACGCTGGTGCTGTGTTATATAGCGATCAAGTTCTGATTTTATTCATGGGTCGATGCTTTAAATATCTAATTAAAAATTTTACAAGATATTTTAAATATGTTAGTGACTATTTTTATAAGCATTCTAAACTATTTCTGAAGAAACCCACAAAAATTGTAATTTGACATCTTTTTATCAAATATAAGAAGAACCAATTTAAAATATGCAGTGAATAAAAAATTTAACTCTATGATGTAACAGCACTTGTGTGGTTTTCAAAAATTATAAGTACTGAAACATGTCACACACTAGTACAATTTATTACCTAATTGAAGGGTTTTGATTGTTTTTAGAATTAAATATTTCTAGTATTTGTGTGTCTATTGGACCGCGGTCAATAGTTTTTGAATTTTGGACCGGCGATCTATTGACTGGCAATAATTGAGGGAATCTGATATGCATTTGCTAACCTATGACGTTCGTAACGCAACGTAATGCAATAGACTTTAAGGTGGATCTCTACATCGTCATAATGGCTGACTTCTTTCGAAATATGGATGAAATATCACTATCAGGGATATATATCAATTCATCTTCAAAAATTAAATGCCTAGCCGACTAGTCAGTAAGTTAGCACGCTGCCTTCTGAACTGCAGATTCATGGTTCGATTCCAGCAGGGGTTTTAAATTTTTTTCCAAATCGCTCTACTGAAACTGCATTTTTTGACGAAATTGAGTGAATTTGAAACTTTTCTTTTCAAAAAAATTGCTGAACATATCCTCTATTTTTCATCCACATCAAATTTCTCTGGTGTAGCACTCCACCTTAAACGACGTCATAGAAGTAGCATGTAATGCCGGGAAATTTTACAATGATTAAAAATGATGTCTCATTTATTATATAATTTTCCACGTAAATATTAAGCACTGACAAACATTATACATGTAATTAGGTAATAAAACAGTATTTAAAGTCTGATCAGTCAATAGACCGGAATATTTTTCCCTCGGTATTGGACAGCTCAATTGCTGGCGCTCGGCAATAGAACGTGCATTGAGCTGTTCCCAGTACCTCGGGAAAAATATTCCGGTCTATTGACTGATCAGACATTAAATAACTGATAATAACTTCTTTTTAGACAAGGCATGTTATGGATGCATGATCCATATGAAACGTAAAGATAACGAATCAAAGTATAATGTACTGATAGCCGGGGCTGTATTGAAAAAAAAAAAGAGAAAAAAAAGATTAAAAAAAAAAAAAAAAAAAAAAAAACCACACAAAACAAACTAGCAAAAAAAAAAAAATGCAACACCCCCCCCAAGAAAACAAAAGAAAAACAAAACCGTGTTCACAGTAAGTGTGCTCGATAAAGATCTCTTCCTGCTCTTGAAAATGGCATAGGTCTAATTTTGCAGGCCCTTCACACGGGCAATTGGTCGACGTCTCCAATATGAGTGAAAATTCCTTCGAAGATTGTAAATATAAGTCGGTCACCAATCCAGGTGCTAACCATGCTCGCTGTTGTTTAACTTGCGTGATCAAGTTAGAAACTCTACATCATTGCCAGAAAAACCTCGCTAGCTTAAATTACTAGTTTCCTTTTAAACTGTCCGCCACACTACTACAAAATCCCTTTCGCTTTCAATCGTTTGGAATATCAAAACTTGGTTTGAAATTATAAAGAGTTATCATGGATTTAGCATTCGAAAACAAACTACGATGGATTGATTATGAAGAGTGTAAGTCTATTTTGGCGGTTGTTGGGGCCGCTTCCGGATTACTACGCGCAGAGCAGGTCATGCCTATAGCCGGGGTACCCGGCTAAAAATGATCAATCTAATGGCTCCTGTTAATAAATCTGCGGCCATTGAATAAAAGTGAAAGAAAGTTATATTCAAATTAGCTTTATTTGGCGTAAAAAGCTGAATTTGACTGTTCCACGGTATGCAAATGCAACAGATATAAGTGTTATCTGATAACCAGATTTTCAATGGATCGTAGAAACCAAGCATGCTTCAGAAATGCAGTTAATGTGCCGTGTAGATCATAGATAAAATGAATTGGCAAGATGTACACAAGCCGTGATACCTTCAAACAGATGTCTGTATACATATATGTGGGAGGGGGAGGGTGCAGCTATATCATATTCAAACAAAATAACTTTTCTTTTCAGAAATTTATTCATTTAATTCATAACGCGTTTTTTTTTTTTATTTCTTACAAAACTTCGCATAAAATCTTAAATTGATAATCTCTTATTTTAATGAAGTTTAAAAATTAATTACTAAAATAATGAATAAAAATGTAACGTATATTTTTAAAATAGCAGCAATGGAGACATAATAAAATATTTTTAAAAAATATATTTTATTCAGAACTTATATTTACATGTGATTGATAAGAATTAATCTAGCGACGGATGATTGACCAGGGGTGGGGGTGGTCTATTGCAAGAGTTGATAAAGAGAGAATAAATAGATATCGCACATACCAAGATACTGTTCTGAACGAAGCACTAGGTGTGATTTATTCCTAACGTCTTTGAAGTAACATATGTTGTAGGAACTTGAAACGGTGACAGGATCATTACAAATGCTGTCCACTATTGTTGATATGTACCAATGTTGGAGAACCGGAAGCTGATTAACGGTGTATCCAAACACCCTCTTCGTTATGAAGTGCAGAACCCTTTTTGAAGCATTGTCGCAACTTGTTTGCTCTTTCTCTTTCCAGGTTTGTTTTTAATGACTGTGGGGATGAAGTACCTCAGCAGCCGACAATGCGTCATTCTTGGAGGATTCTGCGTCACAGCGTCTCTCATACTCAGCTCATTCGCCAAAAGTGTCGTGCACCTGATTTTCACTTACAGTGTCTTAGTTGGTATGTCGACATGTTCAAATGGAATTTTTTTATTCCTATAAATTAGGTAGAATTATTAAAGTAACAGCGTGATGGTTCGCTTCAGTAATCATGCCAGATTTTCACATCACGATTACCATATTACTCATCGATTGGCTGTTTGATTTCAATTTTTGCATAATATAACAAAGTAACCGCCCACATAACATCGATAGCACTGATCAATCGGATAGTCTGTAAACAAGAATTTTACTACAGCATTCTGTCGTTTGTAACAACATAATTAAATCTAATAGTATATCAGTCTTTTATTATTTACAACAACACCCTATAAAATCATGCTTATGGTTCCTTTCTTAAAGGACATAATCTATTCTGTAGGGTGACCACGTGCTATAGAAAATGCTGTATAGTATTCTCGTAAACAGGCATTCATTCCGATTGGTCAGTGCTACCGGTGGTATTGTCGGGTAGTTCGTTTGATATGCAAAACTGAATTCATTCTATTGAGACCAAACGGCCAATCGGTGAGTAATATGGTAGTCATGTTATGAAAACAATGCACGCTGAACTGAAGCTAACTATCATGCTGTAAGTGGAATAATTCTACTAATTTGTCAATATATTTCAGGTGTTGGGTTGGCAGCAATGATGGGCCCATCCCTTATCCTCACAGGGCAATATTTTGACGTCAGACGTGGAATGGCGAATGGGCTTCACACTGCTGCCGCGAGTTTCGGTGCTCTTGTTTTTTCACCTGCGATTAGTTACTTTATAGATACCTTCCATCTAAAGGGTGCCCTTTTAATTTTGGCGGGATTAGCATTTCACGTCGTGCCAGCTGGAATGTTGCTCCGTCCACCGGAACTCTACGAGAAGTGGGCTCGACGACGAAGATTGAAAAATAGCAATGATATAAAAGCGGCAAAGACTGCTCTTTTAGTAGCCAGTCCTGATAAAGATCTCCAGAAGAACGGAACTTTCCAATTAAATGAATATCGTCCTTCTTCCGTCCACACATCAACAACATTGTTTCCGTCCATAAAACCCAAAGATGCTATAAGTGTGCACAGCTATGAAATTCCTAAATATTCTAACGGTATACAATTTTCTTCGAATGGCAATATCTACGATCATAGACTAGGATTTAAGGAAAAGATATATGGAAGTGCTGATATGATCATGTTGGTACGGTATGGTCAGAGATCATTGTCTAGTTTAAAAAATGACAGAAAATCAAACAGTTTATTATCAAATGGTGCGCTAACAAATGGACATGCAGACTGCGAAAATGTAGAGTCTCAATCAGAGTATGAAGAAGAAAATATAAATATTCGAAACTTTTTCAATACGTCTGTTTTTAAGAATGTTTCATATGTGTTCTTCGCCATTGGATTCACGCTCGGCGTTCCAGTTGTCATTACTGTAGTATACCTTCCGGACGTCGCAAAGGATTGTGGGATTCCTAGCGACAAAGCTGCTCTTTTGGTGTCCATTTATATGGTAGGGGAAATAATTGGCCGCTGTGGAAGCGGGTTTTTCTCTGGAAAATTGATTCACCGCCAGGTCGTCATTGCTTGGGCGTTGTTGATAGCGGGAATTGCTCAAAATCTCGTCCGATTTCTGTTGAGTTTCTGGCTACTGGCCATTTTTGCCTTTATCAACGGTGTGTTTGGAGGTCCTATACACGGATTGTATGCTTCGGTAGTGGCGGATATCTTGGGTATTCAAAACCTACGGAGTGGACTATGTGTTCTACAAATGTCTCAGGGTGTAATATGGAGTGTTATACTACCAATAACAGGTATGATCCATTTCCTAGCATCATGTCTTTTGTAAACTTCATTTATTGACTGTAAGATATCATTTACGGTATTCCAGTTACATTGACTTTGATATATTGTATATTATTACATTTTCAGGGTATCTTCGGGATGTTTCGGGGGACTACCTGTTGACATATCATTTCGTAGGATCCCTAACCATTAGTGCCTCTCTAATTTTATTGGTCAGTCATTATAAGTTAAAACATCAATCGCAAAACGTACATGTAGATGAACTAGATGTAGAAGAAGAAAAGGCATAGGGTTTATATAAATTTTGTTGTTGTTGTTATATTGTTTGTTTTGAAGATCTTTCTGAATGCTGATGATATTTTACTTGTACTCTAACTACACAACGGTAGCGGATGTACCTATAACAGTGCACGTAGATGCATACGTATCAATTAGTTATCTTGTAGTTTTTTGTGTTTAGTTTCCCCTCAAGTCCAGTAGGGCCATATTTGGTCATTATTGATTTGCAAGCATCCCTAAGTAATGTAGATTCAATTTTCATCAAATCATGGCGATGGGGAGGCGGTAGGGTGGGGACTTGATAGATGAAAGTTTTACATGGAAATATATATCTCATGACAAATCTTATGTACATACAAGCATTCCAATGTAGATTTATAGTTGACTGTTGATTAAATATATGCAGGGAATTAAAGATTTGCATGTGAAAATATAGGAGATTTAAAAAGGGTACTTTCAAAGATAACAGGGCAACACTAAATCATTGCATGAAATATGCAAACGTTCTGAATTCAGGGCTTTTATTTCCATGGGCCTTACACCCTGGGATTAGAGTGGGACTAAAATTTTACTTACCGTGTAATACATGGAGTTTAGGAGGGGGTGTAAACATCTTCAGAACTGGAAGGCATTGTTAGTCGTATAGATGTTAAAACATCCCCACGCTGTGTGAATCAAAGTTCTGTTAAATCGAATCCCATGGGGGTATAGGTTGGGGTCATATATATAGGGCCAAAATTCGTCATAAGATGAAAGAGGGTAAATATCTTGTAGATCTTCAGAACAGCCTGGCCAAAGGGAAAAGTTGAGCATTAAGGCCCATAGGTCTATAGTGTATAATGGCATGTTTTGTTGTGTATATTTAGAAGATCTCATACAGTTTGGTGGCTGGTGAATTGTTCCATAACGTTCCACATACGGTACTAACTGTAACTGTAGCGTAAAGAGAGTGTGAGGAAACACAAGTGTTGTTTGTTTGAGTACTTTTGTACAAATTATAATTTTATAGCATTTGTATTGCATATACATTTTGTAAATAAAGATATGATTCACTTGATTTACATGCAATGGGTATACTTTGCCCCCTCGTTTTTATTTTTATTACTTTAAGTATTTATTTATTTTTAGTCAACGTTATCTAGAAAATGTTATATTTAGCTGTGCTCTCGCAAAGGATGTAATTTGTATAAAGGACATGTACATCTTCTGTAGTGTATGAAACAAGCTATACGAGGTCAAGCTTAAGGGGGAATGAGCCATCGTCATAATGGTGGTAGTTCCGGTGAAACTCCATTGTCTTCCGGTTAAAACTTATTGTATCCGAGTTGCAAATGAAAAAAATGAAAATAAGCTTTATTTT
>CAJDSM010024456.1:0-11709 GCA_903981925.1 Ostrea lurida | reverse complement strand
TACTGGGTACAATAGAGAGTTTGGGTTAACAGTCCAGTAACTTATACATGCGTCATTAGATTGGATAGAGGCTTTGGTTAACGTCAGTAACTTATGCAATGCGTCATTAAAGCTATAGGGCTTGGTTCAGAAGTCTAGTAACTTATACAATGCGTCATATAAGCAGTTGGTAGAGGCTTGGGTTAACAAGGTAGTAACTTATACAATGCGTCATTAGCAGATGGTAGAGGCTTGGGTTAACAGTGTAAGTACTTATACAATGCGTCATTAGCAGTGGTAGAGGCTTGGGTTAACGTGAGTAACTTATACAATGCGTATTAGCAGTGGTAGAGGCTTGGGTTAACAGTGCAGTAACTTATACAATGCGTCAATTGCTGTGGTAGAAGGCTTGGGTTAACGTGCAGTAACTTTGCAATGTGTCTTTAGGGTGAATATAGGCTTGTAACATCCAAGTAACTTCTACAAAAGCGTCATTAGTTTTGGTAGAGGTAGAGTTACTTATATGAGGCACATGACCGGGTACTGGTGTACAGGAATTGCTAGAACGTCCAAAGACGAAGCGTGAATTTTCGACATGAATTTACTAGATCATGAAAGGACTGCTCTAACTCCAGTATACAATTTAATCAAGAGAAAATTAGGAAATGCTATGTATAAAGTTTAAGATATTCAAATATTAGCTGATTTATCGATATTATACCATGATACAAGTGATTTAAATAAGCAGAGGCATCTAACTGTTGCACACAAATGGTTGCGTTGGCACATATACGTAATTACTGTTACTGTAAAGAAATCAAAGCTCATTAATATTGACTGAATTAATTTAAAATTGCATTAGATATCATTTATACTATTATTGGAGATGGTATGATACAGTTCGGAAACTAATTATTGTCTATCAAAACCAATAGACATGGCATTTATAACTTACCCTGATAGGTATACATTCATGCACCTAGCGATACGAGTGCTTCAGCAATCACGAGACCAGCGACTGTCTGAAAACCTTATTCTTCCTACCCTATACAATTCAAGAAAGTTATTTGTCGTCCAAACCACATTTTCGGTAAATGAGATATAATTGAAATAAACATAATTTTGAAAACGAAGAGGTAGGGTACAAATAAATACATTGTACACACACAAATAACAACTTGTTAGTGAAAAAATAAACACAGCGTATAGGTTCAATGTGTTAGGGGGACGGGCCAACTCATGAGAATTGAGATAACAATACAGCGTTACTTTTAGTGTTTTAAAACTTTTCTGGTTGACATAACTTCGTGGATTTGACAGCATTAAGTTTGTGTAGTGCATGCTTATGAAAATATGATATCATACAGGTAACTGGAATAGGACTACTGCAAGATTTAAATAGTGTGTACTTTGTATATAGGTTTGATTTTTAAAACGTTCAGAATTAAATAAAGCAAATGTTGTTGTTTTTTATTTTGCAAAACTATTTGTTAATAATTTACAACTGTTGAAACAGTAAGATTCTCGTTAAGTTAGTGGCAATGGAGGTATGCCCTCCCTTTTTTTTTGGGGGGGGCGGGGGTATCCTCTCAGTAAACGTCAAGAATAAAAAGAATTGGAGAGGCTACATTATTGCTCCAGTAAACGAGAAAAAAAAAAATCGGAGAGGGCTACATTATTGCAGGCTAGTATAAGTCAATGATCATTTCCAAATTCTACGGTCCTATAATTACTTGTTTACGATTAAACAATTGATACTAAATATATGTTGACATGATTTGTTTATACTCTTTGTTAAACTGTCCTTTTGTACTAGATTAAATCGACTGGGTAATCCCGTTTACCTTGTTTGACTAAGGGACGGCGGGTGTGACGGTCAGCAGAGGATGATTATCTCATGGATCCTGATCTGCTACCGTTTTTTTCGAAGGTCATGTCGCCCTTAATTAAGAATAAGTCTCCAGCATCCTTGCGCGTCGTTAGAAGATTTTAAACGGAACCCCCCCCAGGGCTATAAAGGCGAAAGCATATCGGTGTGCATGCACAAATTTTCCTCATTTCTGAAAGATCGATAACAATCCTCCTCAGAATACACTGTTTTAAGTTAGCAAACAACACACCACACACACACAACCCACACACACATATATACGTATATAATATATATTATATATATATAATATATATATATATATATATATAGTATATATATATATATATATATATATTTAATTTTATGCACTTTTTATGTTTAATGTCAAGTTTATGATTATGTCGGTCCCCCAAGGGATTGTCTATATTTGCCAGCTTAAAATTGGAACTAGAAGATCAGATTTTTTTATATTCTTTTTCGCCTTTTAGGTCATGAGTAAACTCAGGTACCTATTGATTGGTTTTCGTTCGTCTCGTGGCGTCGTCCGTCGTCCGTACGTCTTGTTAACATTGAACGTTTTTAACTTCTTCTTTAATAACCACCAGTCCATATTCATTTCACATTTGGTATGAAGCATCTTTGGGACAAGGGCCTCATAAATTGTAAATTTCAGGTCTCTGCACCGCTGGGGCTTGGGTGGGTTGGACACAAACTGCCACAGATGACATTTTCAAAATCATTCTTCTTTACAACCGCACATGTTTGGGATCAACAATAAATAGTGATGCTAGGGCAGGAGGACTTTACCAATTTGTAAATTTAGTGATCCAGGGAGTAGGGTTTTGACCAGGGGGGGGCAAACTTGGTACATAGTGGTTTATTGTAAAGCATTGAGAAAAAAACTCTTTTTCAATGTATTTGATAATGATGGGAAGTAAATGAATCTTGGATGGAATGAGAGGTAGCCTTATATCATAATTTACATCTTGCAACAAGTTTGTGTGTGTGTGTGGGGGGGGGGGTGTTAAACTGAATCAGGTTGTTGTCATACTCTGTAGCAGAATGGTTCCCAGACTTTTAGTGTTACGCCTTTCCACATAGTCACATATCATGCATATGTTTTCTACCCCATGGGACCAAAAGTGTTTTCCTATTGAATTATGGGTCAAAAGGGCAAAGGTAAGCACTGGACATCGAAGTGCGATATTGTGTCTGGGCTAAGAGGCTTTCCATTTGCTAGAGTAAACATATATATACAATGACTACTCATGGGAAGATTATTCCTTTTGAAATTTGGGTCAAAAGGTCAAAGGTCAAGTGCACTGGTACATCAACGTAGCAATATGGTGTCGGGTTCCAGAGCATTATCCTTTCTACCTAGCTTCATATATCATACATAGTTTATACTCATGAGACGACATGTTCTTTTTGAATTTTTGGGCCAAAGGTCAAATGTCAAGCTCATTGGAATAAAAGGTAGCAATATGGTTTTCATTTAAAATTCCTGACATGGGTGAGGAGAAATGACAATTCTGTGTAATATTGAAATATGATATATGTTTAAATGTGATAAATATCTTATTGAGACTTAATAATAAAATCCAAATATTGTCAATTCTCGACCCGTCATCAGCCCATTCAGATATGCTCAATCGAGTTTTTGGACCTCGGCACTGGCTGGATGACATATATGATTTTTTGCCTTGTAGTAAAGAATTTGACTGATTTATGTCAACCTTTGTTAGACTGTCATTTTCCTATAGATTTAACTACGGTAATCCAGTTTACTTTATTTGATAAGGGCTCAGCGGGTTGTGACCGGTAGCAAAGATGCTACCTCCATGGACTAGCTGATCTCCTTCGCTTTTGTCGGAGGTCCGTGTTGCCCTACATTCGATTTTGTATATGTTTTTGGATTAATGATTACTTTGACACAGTGTTAAACTTCGCTTTTTGTATGTAGATCGATATGAGATTATTAGCAATGGCATTGGAACGAAAAGACACAGAATTAGTCGACCTAATCTGATATTCCACGGAAGCAAAAATTTTGTTTACAACTTCAGCTGTGAGACTGTGTTAATGGAGCAGAATTAATCACTATTTCTTTTTGGTTTAAAAGGTTGTTATATTTAAGGAATGAAGCTAAATTTGGACCTAGGTTTATATATATAATCTAACTTGGTGCAGTTTAGGCTTTATAAATCGCGAAGCGGATATTTTTTAAAGCGTAAATGCACAAGTTAGATTCATTCGTAATAACTAGGTCAAAATTAGCTTCATTTCTTATATTAATTGAAATTACATTGAACGTTATTTGATGACAACTTGCGAAAATAGATAAAGATCTTCCATGATGGAGGAGAATTTCGCCGTAGCAACAAAGTAGAACAAACCGTCAAATGCAATTGTGACGTATTCTAGGACGTCTAGAAGAGCACGTTGGTTATACAAATAATTGATGTTGCTCAATCTTGTTTTAGCCCAATCAAATTGCTTATAAAATAAAATAATTATTTTCTTTTTTCTTTTTTTTTTTTCTTTTTTTTTTTTTTTTTTTTTTTGAAATTTTGTAATTTTTTTTTTATTTCTTTTGTTGATTTGAATTTTATTATATTTTTTATGAGTTGTATCCGGGACTATTTTTTAACTGCTTGAAATCTTAAATGTTGGATTGAGGTTTGTGAAAATCTTTATGTCTATTTCGGATTTCCACGTTTCGGTATAAGTATCACTAAAGTGAATAATTTGTCGAAATGCGCATCTGGTGCTCAAAATCGATATCGTATACTTCTATGGTTTTATTTTAAGATTGTTTTGCGTGCAATGTTGTTGGACTGAATCTACTGTCTTTAGTTTAATTTATAAGTTAGCTTTTGTCTCATTCAGATTGCTATAATATTCACACACTGACTCCACCAAGACAAGTTAATGCGATTTCAAATGACATCATCCAGAAAGATTTGGTGGTGAATTTAAAAAATTGAATGTGACCACGACTCTGATTTAGAGACTGCCATCCATAGTTTGATGATAATAGAATAGGTTTCTATTCAACATTGGGTTCTTTTCAACGCTGAATTCAGAATTACATACATTTTCACAATATTGAAACAAATTTTAAGCATTCGATGTTTTATTGCATTTGGTGAAACACACAAATTTACCAGTTTCCTCAGAAACATTTTGTGCCATCGTTAAGTAACTCTTCTTTGACAGAAGAACTGTGTGGTAATTAATGATTTACTTAATTTAACCATTCAATAATGAAGTGAAGTATTATTTGTAATTTATGTTATCTGAAGTTCCACTATAACATCACAGATTCATTTTAAAATGATCAGGTATGTTGTTACAAAAGTGTCGCCGAAGATGTCTAACCGTGCATTTAATGTTTATTTATTGATCATCCGATAGAGTGCTTTTGGATGTCAACGAGGGACTGAACCGATATCAGGTAAGTTCACAGCTTGGCGTATGCATATTATCTGCACACATCATGAATGGGTGTTATTTTTTTTTTGGATTTATAAATCCCTTTAAAGTAAAAAAATAAAAATTCAGGGGAGAAAAACAAATGGTTACTCTATTTAATTTTAGTCTGCAAAAAACAATGTTTACAATTTATAATTAAGGAATGCAGAATTGAGTGATTTTGTATGGCATAAGAAATAAATCTAAATTTTTTTCGGGTGATGCAGGAATCACGAATTTTGGAGGTAAACTGCTGAACAATGCGCGTAGTTTACCGTCTAAATCTTCGATTGATAACTGCATATCAACCGAAAAAAATGTAATGATGTATTTCTTATCATTTAATTTTATATTACAACAACAAAATAATGTTATTAGACTTCAATTGTTATTCAGCTACGTGATCAAAAACTCACATATTTCTTAAAGGGTTTTAATCATGAGAATCGAGCTAGATATTCGCTTAAAAAGGTAATTTTATAGCTTTATTTTGAACTTATACAATTATATTTGTTTGGGGGAAAATGTGCTTCTAAAGAAAAAAATGGTTCTGAGACAAAGAAAAAAATGGTTATAAAGTCATCAAGAATGTTTTTTGTCCCGCCACACCTCTCAACACATAAAATTTTACATAATAAAGTAATAGTTTACACCTGCTTATGATGTGATGTCTCTCAGATGATTCGATACGCAAGGGTATGCCATGCAGTTGAGGACTTTTTAAAGCGAGGCAACTACTAAAAAAAGTTGATGTGTGCAGGGTTAAACGAATTCGTTTAAAGTCATCATTTTCTGCAAATCCTACGGGTCGTTCTATATTGACTTGTTTTGCGTTACAATTATACTAAAATATGGATGTTTGACTGATTTTGTTTCATACCTTTGTTAGACTGCATTTTCGTACTAGATGACGCGGGTACCCCGTTACTATATTGACTACGGGCTAGGCGGTGTGACCGGTCAGCAGAGGATGCTTAATCCTGCAGTATTGATCCTGCTTCATTTTGTCGGAGGTCCGTGTTGCTTACACTCGATTTTGTATATAATGTTTTTTGGACATCTGATTCGATTTACACATTGTTTTACTTCGCATTTTAAATATCTCTAAAGTAATAGGTGTTAACAGAAATGTAGCTGAATATTTTAATGAGATTTCCCGAAAGGGTTTAACGTGTTTGTATAAATAGGGAATTGTATGAGACTTTACTTCGAACGCAAAAAATGCCCAAACACCAGTGCGTTTTAGTACCAGTTTCTTAATTACAATCGTTGGACACATTAACGCAATACTCAAAAGTAACATATGTGCTCATCGTCACTTCTGTAGGTATTGAACATTCCACAGCAAGTTCGTTTGGGGTAATTATTTTACACTTCTGTATACATGATAGAGACTCAAAAGTGTGCATGAGTGCATGTAATATATCATTTATTGATAATATATACATAACTACATAACCAGAGACGTTAATAGTATAAATATGATATAACTGATAACCTAAAATCAGCACGCACTCGTACATACATGTTACAAAATAATAACCAAAAAAAAAAAACAAACAAACAAACAACAAAAAAATACCAAGAAAAAACCAAAAAATGAAAGAAAGAAATAAACAACGTTCACAGACGAGATTGTATACGTGTAGCTGAGTTATTGAAGAAACTTATTTCACTAGAATCGATTTGGAATATTTTACTTAACATTGAACTCTAATGGAGACTAACAACTACACTATAGATAGCGGTGATTTGACTTTAACTTTTGCAATAGTCAACTTTCCTTTCTATGTAGTAATATACCACTATCAACTGCTTATGGTGTGTATATTCCAGTTGAATTGATTTACGCAAGAGCATGCTATGGTATGCGATTTTTTTAAAGCGAGGCAACTATAACAAAAAAAGTTGAAGTTTGCAGGGTTATAACAGAATCTCGTTTAAAGTCATATTTCGTCAGTTATCGGTGCTATGAACGACCTTGTTTGCGATTACAAAGTATCATAAGTCATATGTTGACTGATTTGTTTCATGTAAAGGCAAAGAATAACGAACAGTGATCAATTCGTAAGTCTAAATATCATATCAATTTGTTAGACTGTCATTTCTTACTAGATTTGACTACGGGTAATCGTTTACTTTATTGATACGGGCTCACGCGGGTGTACGTGCAGCAGAGGATGCTTCTCCTCCAGGCACTGCTCCTATCCTAACGCTTTGTCGGAGGTCCGTGTTGGCCAACACTTCAATTTGGTATGTTTTTGGATTATGATTAGTTTAAACACGATGTTACTTCGCCTATTTGTATTGGTTAGGTTTTTGGCGCGGATATTTCTACTGTGACAACTGGCTATTACGTAACCGAAATAAATCCTTTCCTTATTTTTAAACACTCTACTTGTAAATCCTTTGCACTTTCATTATTAGCTTTACTTCGATAGTCGTTATTTCTGGATTGTGGATCAGCCATCAGGCTTTTGGTAAGCTCGTTTTGACGTAACAAACGTTTTTCGCGTATTTTTAACAGACTCTCCGTTACGGAATTTACGCAGATAGCAGAGCGTCTGGTTGCAGAAACTTATGCGACAAGGAACTTTGGTTGTTCAGATTCTAATGCAAGAAGAACTTTGGTGTTTAAGATTAGCGCGATATTTTATGCTGCGACAAGTAACTTTGGTGTTAAAATTTAGGGCTATTTTAATTGCGATAATATTAAATTTTTGTTCAGATTTTAGCGCGTATTAGAACTTTGGTTGTTGAAGATTTAGCGCGATATTCTTATGTGACTGAAATTTTTTATTGTTTTTCCACACACGATTTGACTACGGATGTTCGTTTACCTGATCAAAGACTATGGGCTCACGGCGGGTGGTACGGTCAACAGCGGATGCCTTTTACTCCTCCTAGGCACTGATCCACCTCTGGTGGTTCAGGGGTTCCGTGTATGCCACTCTTGTGTTTATTATATTTTTAGGACTTACGAGATTGTTTCAAATTTTTGGTTTCGTTATATTGCTTTACATGTTAAGATTTAGCGCCATATTTGCTGCGACGAGACCTTTGTTAAGGATTTTAGCGCGATATTTCTACTGCGACAAGAATCTCTTGTTGTTAAGGTTTGGGCGAAAATCTAGGTACTGATGGATACCTCCATTGCGTTCACTGCGAAAAAAGAATCTGGGTCGTTAAGGTCTGTGACTTTGCTTCTTCAGAAGTGTAATTACGTACATGTGCTTAATAAAACATAATTTTGACCAGGTTGATCTTTAAACTTGGGTCTTTTTGAAATCCGGGTTTTGCTTCGCATGTTGACCGTTAATTGTTGAGTGGCAGCAATTGTTGATAAACACTATAGCTTCTAATCTTTAGTAATGAAATAATTTACTTTCACTTGCTATTTCATAGATTAATTAAATAATACACAAACTCTTACAAATTGTGACACTAATTTAATAAATTTTTTTCTAAAAGAGTGATCTATTTGGCTTTGAATTTCCTGTTTGCACTCAACACGTGCTTTTTCTAGACCAACATGTTAATTGTTTATTCGTAAATATTTTTCTATCTAGATAAACGCTCAACATAATGAATTTGTTCTCCGAAAAATATTCCGATCTTTTATTGTGAATATTAACCGGCAGCAAGTTTTTTCCACTTGATTGTGACAAGAAGATTGATTTATTAGGTGACGTTTAAGGTGCGACTACATGCAAACGTGACGTCACAAATAAAGAAAAGATAACGTTAATGTAAGCTTACCCATACTAGTGGAAAGGAAATAGCAAGAGCATGAACCATGCTATTTGAATGTTAACTTGTAAAAAATATTTTCGGAGGAGCAATATCAATATTCTGAGTGTTTTCTCTATAAGGAATATTAATTATAGAGACTATTGTTCACTGCATGACTATAACAAACATATTATATATTGAGTCGTTTTTGTTTCATATAACAAACAAATATTAACTGTGTTTTCGGGCAGATTGAAAACTCGCTCCGCGTCGGCCATATTTTTTCCGGTCAAAAAAAAAATTTTGGGAAAAAAAAAACTAACATAATCAATGTTGCCTCACCCAGTCCATATTTGTATAATGTCAATAATATAAGTACAATTTTAGTACATTGCTACTTATCAAATTTAAAAAGGTGAGGACAAGAACGATGCCTGTGAAAGAAAAGAAATATACTTCTATTGCAAAAATGGACGTAAGTATGCCATAACTCTCGTCTCTCCTCTCTCTTTCTCTCCTCCTTCTCTCTTCTCTCTCTTTCTCTTTTCTTCTTTCTTTCTTTCTTGGAGATTATGCGAAAAAATCTGCTACTTACATGTGTTGAATCATTAAAGTAGTATGAGTATAATTATCAAAATCCTTCCATCAATCTTAATCTCGTGACCAGAAAATGATTCCATATTCAATCTCGTGACAGAAAAATACGTATCATCATATCCAATCTCGTGACCAGAAAATGTATTCCCATCATATCCAATCTCTGACCAGAAAAATGAGTATCCATCATATCCAGATCATCGTACCAATAAATATGAATTTCCCCATCATATCAATCTCGTGACCAGAAAAATGATTCCTCATCTACCAATCTGGAAAAAATGAAATTTTGAAATGCTTTTAATCACAGGTCCGTGCATATAAATAAGCACTGATACCATGCGTATAATACCACTGACCCATGCATATATTTAGCACTGATCCATGCAGTATAATAAATGATTCATGCAGTATGATTAACACTGATCATGCAGTATATATCACTGATCAGCAGTATAATAACACTGAATCATGAGTATAATAACATGTCCATGCAGTAATAATAAACTGATCCTCGAAAGTTCTCTCCCATTTCTGTTTTACCGGTACCCGGAAAGTTGACCAAAGTGTAAATCTTTGTGAATTGGTGTTAAAAAAACCACGTAACCCCGTATATGTCTACCGTGTGCACGCTACCTTATTCAGATTGTCTTATATCTGAAAAATCAATGGATGCATGCAGTCTACGTAAATTGATGCTCGAGATTCAGGGTTCCCTCTCTCACATTCCAGGCATTGCTGGCACTGCATGAGTCCTCGGGTGTCAGGAGGGGAGACACCGTATGGGGGTAGTCAACCATATGAATACCCAGGTAAGGAAGGGACCATGAATAATCATCACACCTGTATCGAACATTTTTGTCTGAGATATGCAACATATTGAGTAGATATAAATGAATGGCTCAAATATTTAGTTGCTAGATCATATATCATATATCATCTTGATTTGACTACGGACTACTCCGTTTACCTGATCATGCTAAAGGCTCACTGTGGATGTTACAGCTTTAATGTCCAGTAACTTATACAATGCGTCATTAGCATTGATAGAGGCTTGGTTAACAGTCCAGTAACTTATGCAATGCGTCATTAACAGATATAGAGGCTTGGTTCAGAAGTCTAGTAACTTATACAATGCGTCATTAGCAGTGGTAGAGGCTTGGGTTAACAGTGCAGTAACTTATGCAATGCGTCATTAACAGATATAGAGGCTTGGGTTAACAGTGCAGTAACTTATGCAATGCGTCATTAACAGATATAGAGGCTTGGGTTAACAGTGCAGTAACTTATGCAATGCGTCATTAACAGATATAGAGGCTTGGGTTAACAGTGCAGTAACTTATGCAATGCGTCATTAACAGATATAGAGGCTTGGGTTAACAGTGCAGTAACTTATGCAATGTGTCTTTAGGAGTGATATAGGCTTCTGTTAACAGTCAAGTAACTTATACAAAGCGTCATTAGTTATGGTAGAGGTCGAGTTACTTATATGAGGCACATGACCGGGTCACCTGAGTGTACAGGAATTGCTAGAACCGTCCAAAGACGAACGTGAATTTTCGAACATGAATTTATCCTAGATCATGAAGGACTGCTCTAACATCCAGTCATACCAAATTTCAATCAAGAGAAAAATTAGGAAATGCTACTGTATAACAAAGGTTGTAAGACTACAAATATTACGCTGATTTATCGATATTATAGCCATGATACAAGTGATTTAAATCAAGCAGAGGCATCTAACTGTTGCACACAAATGGTTGCGTTGGCACATATACGTAATTACTGTTACTGTAAAGAAATCAAAGCTCATTAATATTGACTGAATTAATTTAAAATTGCATTAGATATCATTTATACTATTATTGGAGATGGTATGATACAGTTCGGAAACTAATTATTGTCTATCAAAACCAATAGACATGGCTATTTATCACTTACCCTGATAGGTATACCAATTCTGCACCTAGCGATACGAGTGACTTCACAATAGACGAGACCAGCGACCTGTCTGAAAAACCTTATCTCATATCCTACCCATATATCAATTCAAG
>CAJDSM010024453.1:63-18135 GCA_903981925.1 Ostrea lurida | reverse complement strand
TACAGATTACGATTACCCCATCTCTGGTGACAAATTTGAAGACTGACTGACAGGTGCAAAACAATTATACATATATTAAAATGGGGGAGGGGGGGGGGTAGTTCTCTGGGCCAGGAACAAAATGAGTAACGGTAATATTTCCCCGACAGCTACAGGTCAACAACATGCTGATCTCTCCCAGCAACAATATGACGGTTCTCTTCCTCCAGCAACAAATCGACGAGTCTCTCCCAGCAACAAATGACAAGTACAGTCTCTCCCAGCACATTAATGACGAGTCTCTTCCCAGCACAAAATGACGAGTCTCTCCCAGCACAACAAATGACGAGTCTCTCCAGCAACAAATGAACGAATCTCTCCAGCACAAATGACAAGTTCCTCCCAGCAACAAATGACGAGTCTCTCCCACAACAAAAATGACGAGTCTCTCCCCAGCAAAATACTGACGTATCTCTCCCAGCAACATAAATGACGAGTTTTCCCCCAGCAACATTAATGGACGAGTCTCTCCCAGCAACAAATGACGAGTCTCTCCCAGCAACAAATGACGAGTCTCTCCAGCACAAATGACGAGTTCTCCCAGCAACAAATGACGAGTCTCTCCCAGCAACATTAATGACGAGTCTCTCCACAAACAAATGACGAGTCTCTCCCAGCAACAAATCGAATCTCTTCTCCAGCAACATAATGACGAGTCTCTCCCAGCAACAAATGACGAGTCTCTCCCAGCAACAAATGACGAATCCTTCCCAGCAACAAATGACAAGAAAAGAAAATCTTGGTACAGAGATGTTTTATAGTTTTTGATTTATTGAGAAAAAACAACAAATATTTATCAAAAAATGACGTGAACACATGATTCTTGAAGTAAAACAGTAGATTTTACAGAAAAAAGGCAATTAAGTTACACCAACAAAAAGTTGTAGGATATCAAGCTATATTAGAAAGTGCAAAAATTCAACTGCAAAATAAATGCACACTTTTATAACCTAGTTCACATCAGACAAAAATCATATCACAAATGGCAGATATACATAATAACTATGGTAACCTTTTAAGGTATACATTTGCTAATAACTGATTGACAATGATGACAAAAAATGTTCAGCTTCAGTAGAAGTCACTTTAAATACATATAGCGAAGATGTTTTAAATAAGAAAATAGATTCAGGGTGAATTAATTATGAAGTAAAATGCAATTATATGACTATAATTCTAAAACTCATTTATGAAACTATCAAAGTTTTTTAAAAATCTCTTTTTAGATGGATTATAAAATTCTACTTATTAATAAATAAAAGGTCAATTTTCTCTAATGTAACAACAAACAACAAATTGTAAAAAAAAAAAGAAAATTAAAATCCATTAAAATCCAGTGTCTTGTACAAAAATATCAGAACTATAATCACCAGCAATTAGTATTCCAGTCAACTGGCGGTTACATGATTCCAAAAGCAATATTCTACATACTGGTGCAAATTTTCTTGACGTAGAATATCAGATGTTCCGGATAGCAGTAAATTGGACAAAGGCCAATATATGAAATAATGTTTTACTAATAAACTAACTGCATGTAAGATACTACATCACTTCAGAATGACAATTTCAATCAAACAACAACAATTCACTTAGCAAATTTGATAATACCTGATGTAGTAAAACTACAAAGTCTTGTTCTGACTCAAATGGGGTCATTTATATATTGAGAATGTATCGATGTATTTCTTTTATTGAAAGATGCTGGTATGAATGCAACAAAAACATAAAACAAATAAGAACGTGTGTGTTTATGTAAAAGAAAATTATTCTGAATAATGCTGTAGGTATGCTGAGTACCAGTAAGTATAAATTCTAATTACAGGTTATATAATGGCATATATATATAAATACTCTCAAATCATAGTATGCAACAGAATAGTTTCATTATTGTAACATCTAATTAAATGAATTTTGCTATTTAAGTCCAATTAGGCAATAGTAAACTGAGGTATACAGAAATAGATATAAAATTTGTATAAAAAATTTCCAGTGTTGGTACCCATTTTTGACAAGTATTACCCAGTGTCCACATGGTTCATCCAATGATCACTGTGGCGAAAATATTAAAACAAGGTAAACTCCCGATTAGTTAGACTCATTTCATTCACAAATCTGAAATAAATGGGAAAATATCTTTAGAATGTACATCGATCTCTTAACACTTAATCCTGAAATCCACTAAACAGATTCTTGTGTCTCTCATTTCTCTGTACCATTGTCAAGTTTTAAAAAAAAAAATGTATTTTAAAGTAGAATACATGCATTACTGTGTCCCCAAGTGGTGTCAGATAGGTATTTGATTTGATAGGTGGTAATTAAGAGATTTCTTGTGAATTTTAAGTTCATAATATAAAAAAAATCTTGATCCTACATTGTGGTTCTTAATATTGTATGCATTCCACTCTCACTCTCCAGTCGCATATTTGATAAATTTCTAAATTTCAATTCAATATCCTTCATATGTAGTGAAAGCAAAACTTTGAACATATTGTATAAACAAACCTATGCCATCTGTACTTATAACGAGTGCTACTTGATGATGTATAATTACCTGGTCATTTCGCTGTTGACGTGAACATGACGAGGAACATAGGTCCAGGGTTGGTTCTTCTTTAATGGTTCCTCACGTGTCCACCATCCCACTTGTCTAGATGTGTTAAGAGGGAACCTATATACTTCAATGGGCTCTATAAAAACAATTTTAATAAATTTACATATTATATGTACTCTGTTTAAGCAGCATTAACATAATTTTTAATCATAAATATTGTTTTAATAATGATAAAATGTGCCATAGAGATACCGTTATTAAAATTGATTAAAATTATTAATTAATGATATAATAGTTTGAAATGTTCACAAAGACTGCATTGTGATCAGTGGTCGTATACTTGAGCTTGAAAGAGAGAGAGAGAGAGAGAGAGAGAGAGAGAGAGAGAGAGAGAGAGAGAGAGAGAGAGAGAGAGAGAGAGAGAGAGATGCATTGTTCAGAATTATGAAGAATGTCAGTATTAGTCCTATTTCTACTAATTAATTGGCATTGATTATTATTAATTGGCATGAACAAAATTAAAGGGTAAACGAACCTTTTGGAGTACGAATATGCTTTGTCCTCATCCTAGTGTGTTCCTTGTGTGAGCCTTGTGGCCCAGGTCCATAACCTGACACCTGATCGATCGGAACAATTGACCGCCTGGGAGGATTTTTCTCTGTTAAAGGGGGGAGGGCTACAAACCCTAACTGTGTTTTTGAACGAAGCGGATCCATTTTGGCCTGGATCGTTCCTTCGCGGATTGTATTTTGATAACCTAACTGTGACAACCCAAAGAAAGCCATTGTTCCTAACTTATTGTTGCAGATAAAACGTTTTAAAACTTAATTAGCACCGTGCACTCTAAGTTGCTATGAAGTTTGTTGACATCCACTACGTAGGATTAAAATGCAATGGAATTTCACAAAACGAAAAAAAGTATGAATTTTAGAATTTAAAATTTCTGTTTGTTTCTGTGTTTTGTAACATGTTTTATTTAAAAAAATAAAGAAGATTTAAATAAATAAGCACAATTTACGTTCATTGATGTTGTAAAAAATTTTAAATTTACTTTCGTTTTCTTATAAAAGCATTCTGGAGTAAAGTCGTCTGGTAAACTTCCGGTTTAATTTTTGTTTCCAGCACATTCGATGAAAATAATTTTATATCCATCACCATCGACAGTTTAAACAAATAGTTATAATCATGAGCATAGCATTTGATGAATATGGAAGACCTTTCATTATCATCAGGGACCAGGAGAGGAAGTCACGATTGACAGGGATTGAGGCCCATAAAGTAAGAGATGCAGCATGACTTTTTGTTTACAAACTGTAGTCATGAATAGTTCTAGTATCTCTGCCCAGAACATTCCTTTTGATTTTGATGAAAAGAGAAGAAAATCTTTCAAAATTTGTTATTTGTTCAGAACAAAAATATAGACATATGAAAAATCCATTTGTATTGTTATATTCTTGGATCAGTACATTCGTGTTGTAACAAGTTCAGATAAATTATAGGGACATGTCATTATTTTGGGAAACTAGTTGTATGATAATCACATTGGAGAAATTACAGGGTATTCTACAAACCAGGGATACCTCTGGTGCACAGGCGCTTGTTTCATAATTTTGCAAAGTATACTATATTAAATAACACAAGGTCTCCAATGGCCTTCTTTTTGGGATCAAAATGTAGGTCACCGCGTGTAGAACTCTATATTTCTTCTTGTTCTCCATTTTAGTCGCCCAACAAAACCCTACAATGTTTACCGAACCCCTTCTTGTACCTCCATATAGACTCCTTACCTCACCCCTCTGTACTATTTGACATTGACCTCAAACTGAAAGCTTCGTTGCCCAGATTAAAAATCCGCTGTCTAAACTGCTCATAACTTCCGGTTTGCGATTGTCTCGGCGGTACGCCGATAGTCCCAACGGTTTAACACGCGCTCTCATTGGCTATTGGTATGATCAAACTCTTTCAGTCACTGAAAACCAAAAAAGTTAGCGTTTTAACGCGCACTCTCATTGGTAACTTTTTTTGGTTTCAGTGACTGAAGAGTTTGATCATACCAATAGCCAATGAGAGCGCGTGTTAAACCGTTGGGGACTATCGGCGTACCGCCGAGACAATCGGCAAACCGGAAGTGAGCAGTTTTGACCAGCGGATTTTTTAATCTGGGCAACGAAGCTTTCAGGTTTGAGGTCAATGTTCAATAGTACAGAGGGGTGAGGTAAGAGAATCTATAGGAGGTACAAGAAGGGGGTTTCGGTAAACATTGTAGGTGTTTGTTGGGCGATAAAATGAGAGACAAAAGAAATATAGAGTTTCTACAGCGTGACCTACATTTTGATCCCAAAAAAGATGGAGACCTTGTGTTATTAATTATACAGTATACGTTGACAAAGTTTATGAAACAAGCGCCTGTGCTCTGGTGCTCTGATTTTGACAGACAATTCAATATAGAAATGTAAGACTTACTAGTACTTGTAGCAAAATGGGTCTGCTTCATATATGAAATATTCACTTGCCTGACCAGAAAATCCACTTGCCCTGGGCAATGGGATTTGTTGGCCCCATGTTTACCGTAGATGTTGAAAGGTTCCAACTCTTGCAGTATAAATGAATTGCTCTACACTAACATGTCGATGTGCTGAGCACATTTTGTATATAATTTGTTTATGTTTACACTTTAGAAGTTTCTGAAAGGACCATATTACAGAAGATTCTCTTCACTGTTTTGATTCTCTTCACTGTTTTACAGTCCCACATCTTAGCAGCAAAATCTGTGGCAGGAGTGTTGAGATCTTCCCTGGGTCCAAAAGGTTTGGATAAATTAATGGTGAGTCCAGATGGTGATATTACAGTGACCAATGATGGTGCTACCATCCTGAAACAGATGGATGTCCAGCACCAGATTGCCAAACTCATGGTGCAGCTCTCACAGTCCCAGGATGACGAGATCGGGGACGGTACTACTGGAGTTGTAGGTACGTGATACACCCAAGGATGTGTAAAAAATATGTAGCTACTGACTGTTTCATGTCATCACAGTTCTCTGCTACCCTCAGTTTGATGAATCTCATTTGTTATTCTTAACTTGATTAAAATGTTACACAACCTGAAATGTGACATCATAAATATGATGTATGCTACTATTTTCGATATTTTCACAAAAACAGCTAGTTATCACTTGATTTTTAAAATGGCCAAACTTAAATATTTGCACCAAATATTGTCCAAAGCTGCATTCTATCAGAGTTGTTAAGTATCGGACATTTTAGGATTTTTATCAGTCCAAATAATGAAATGCACTGTGAACTTTAGGCCTTACCAGTTCAAGGGAATTTTAACCAGTCCAATTATTCGGACCGGTAAATTTCGACAACACTGATTCTATACGTTTTAAAAGAAAACGTCAACAAATCCGAGTACGAGTAAATTTGAGAAGATGCTGCATGTACTCAAAATGACAGTGAATATAAGCAGAAAATGTGAAGTAGTATGAAGTTATAAAAGATTTCGTCTTCGCATTGAAAGGTCCAGTATAAGGGCCCAGAAAGGCTGTTGTCATGCATTATCATGCGCTATCCTTTAAGAATTGCTGTTACAGTACTATAAAATAAGATTTGGTGGGTTTTTTTTTAATTCTTCAAGAAGACCAACAACAAAAATCATCCAATAATTTTCTTTTATTTTTACAGTATTGGCTGGGGCCCTTTTAGAACAAGCAGAGACACTTCTAGATAGAGGGATCCATCCAATTCGTGTAGCTGATGGATATGAAATGGCTGCCAAAGTTGCATGTGAACACCTTGGAAAAATCAGTGAAGATTTCAAAGTTACTCCAAAGGATAAAGAAGATCTGATACGTTTAGCAATGACTACGCTTGGTTCCAAAATGTAGGCATCAGTTTTGTAATTTCTCTATTAATATTGTGTAGTTTGAAGTGGTTTGATTACTTTTAAGATGTGAATATTTATGAAGACGAATTATTTTGCTTGCAGTGTGAACAGATGCCACAGACAAATGGCAGAGATAGCTGTAGATGCTATTTTGTCAGTAGCTGATTTTGAAAGGAAAGACGTAGATTTTGAATTGATTAAAGTTGACGGCAAAGTTGGAGGGAAAATGGAGGACACCATGTTGATTAAAGGAGTGATTGTAGATAAAGATATGAGTCATCCACAGATGCCTAAGGTGAGTGCTACTGAGTGGTCATAATAGACAAAGGTGCAAGTCGTTCACAGATGTCTATGGTCAGTGGTTATTTCAAATGAATACTGAATAGAACTACAGACTGCTTAAGGTATGAAATATTTCAAAAACAAATGTTTGGATACCATATAATGTGTACATGGTAAATAGCTACAGTTCCGTAAATACATTTATGATGCTCACTTTGGTTTAATCTCTAATTATATGTTTTTCAGAACATCAAGGATGCTAAGATAGCGATTCTGACTTGCCCGTTTGAACCCCCAAAACCTAAGACCAAACACGGTCTGGAGGTGAAGTCTGTAGAAGATTACAAGAAGCTTCGAGAATATGAATTGGAAAAGTTTGAATCCATGGTTCAACAGGTAATTTTACATACTGATGGGAAATTTGGATGTAATCAGCTACAGTAAAATAAAATTATTGAAATTTACTCTCAAGAGAAATAATTCACTCTATTAAATGAGATCTATCTGTGCAAGATTGATTTGGGTAAATATTCTACTCTGTAAACTAGATAGAATATCAAATGTCCAATTTTGAGGTTAATTGAATAGTATTAAATCATGTAGAATTCTAAAATCATTTCAACATTTCATATGGAACAGGGATTGGGAAGGTCAATGGGACAATGGCCCCATGGTTCAACTTTTCGATGTGCCATTTTCAAATTTAATGGGCCATCAAAATATATTTGAAGGGCCATTTTTTTGGTAATTTCTGGAAATAATAATTAAAACTTTGTTTCTTGGTTTTATTAAAATAAGCACATAATTTTGTTTCGTCTACATATAACCTTGCCCTTCTAAAGTTTCGGGTCCATTTTGAACTTTTTTCTTTTGGGTCATTTGTGCTACTTGACCTACTTTAATAGCACATAGTATAAGAAGAAACATTTCATTGGTTATCTCTGTTGTTTCAACCAATGAAATTCCGTGTATCAGTACACACTGAAATTAGAAACGAAAGTACAAAAAAATTAGGTCATACTCAATACACTTCGTAAGTTGCGAGCGATAATGGATGCGCCAGTTTGGTGCATGGATTGAATGATTTAATGCGCCAATTTTAATCTGAATGGGACTATGGCGCAGGGCACATGGCCTTCCCAATCCCTGAATTGGAAATTCAGTATGTTTTTCCCAATTTACATCTCTGCAATGACATCTCTGTGCACAATGTACAGACCTTTCAGGTGGAGAGGGCTCAACTAATGGGTCATTTGCATGTTTGTCCTAGGGGACTCATGAAATGGCTGAAAAAAGCTTTTGAAAGTGCAGAGAAATTGTATATGGATACTCAGGTGACCGTTAAGGCCTGTGGGCCTCTTGTATATGTATTGCATGTGTTCATGAAGCATGTTGACAGAATACAGTATTGCATGTCTTTGTCATGTATTCTTTAAATTGCATGATTAAAATTGATTTTCACCTGGTTATAGATTAAAGACGCAGGCGCAAACTTGGTCATCTGTCAGTGGGGATTTGACGATGAAGCAAACCACCTGTTACTGCAGAGAAGTCTGCCAGCAGTGCGATGGGTAGGAGGACCTGAAATAGAGGTAAGATTCTACTTTATTACATTTTATTGAATGTGAAACATCAGCATGCTGTTTTAAAAAAATTGGCATCTTTGATTTCAAAGGAGGTGACTCAGTGTTAGAAATTAATTTAAAACTTGGTATAGACCACAGGTCTATGCCACACACAAGATGGCATAGACCTCATCAAATCGGCATAGACCACAAAATTGAATAGAAATAACAAAATTGAAAACATTGAAAACATTGACCAGTGTCCTTTGGTTTGCGCTTACACTCTGGATTTAGCACCTTCGATGTACATTTCAACAAAAATAGCATACATTTTTTAGTTTCGTGGGATCCGGGTTAGATAGGTCCTCAGCATCCTCTTGCGTGTCGTAAGAGGCGACTAAATGGGGCGGCCTTCGGATGAGACCGCAAAAACCGAGGTCCCGTGTCACAGCAGGTGAGGCACGATAAAGATCCCTCCCTGCTCAAAGGCCCTGGAGTGCCGAGCACAGGCCTAAATTTTGCAGCCCTTCACGGCATTGGTAACGTCCCCATATGAGTGAAATATTCTCGGTGGGACGTAAAACAATAAATAATCAATCAATTTCTAGTTTCGTTTTTTAAAAAATGTAAACAAAGACAAGTCGTTCGTAGTTTAAATACCAAGATTTAATTACGTATTTCAAGTGCTTCGCTTCTAGATGATGGTCAACAAAATTTTAAAAATGAAAATTAATCATTTATTTTTATATCACAAGAATGAATGAAGTGAGTGTGTGCGAGAATACTCACAAGCAACACACGAAAAGGTTAAATTCAAACTTTTATGATTGAATTAACATTTTTAAAAGGTCTTGGTCACAAGAGCGCTTCATAGCACATAGATTTTAACACTTTCAGTCCTAGCGTCGACGGAACTTTAAACGATATACTATCTATGTTTCGTTTTGGTTTTTATCCTTGTTTGTTTTGTTTTTTATTTTGTTGTTGCTAATTTTTAATCTTGAAAATTGGCATAGACAAATCGTCTATCTCAATTATGATTGGTATAGACCTGTGACATTTGGCATAGACTCGGTCTATCGGTCTACCGTTAATTTCAAACACTGGGTGACTAAGTTTTGAGGTTTATACACTTGCCTTGCAGTTGATTGCCATTGCCACAGGAGGCCGAATTGTTCCTCGATTTGAGGAGCTCACGAAAGAGAAGCTAGGATCAGCAGGCACCGTGAGAGAGCTGAGTTTTGGTACCACCAAGGACAGAATGTTGGTGATAGAAGACTGCAATAACTCCAGAGCAGTAACCATCTTCATCAGGGGAGGTAATAAAATGGTAAGTTTTACGGCAGCTCGCTTCTCAGCAGTCACTGTGAGTGATGTGACTTTTGCTTCTATTGAACGGAGGTGTTTTGAATGCTAATTTCTTAGAGAGAAACCACAGGGTCAATTTTAACCAAATTTGGTGTGAATATGAAGGATTGCGTTGGTTTGGGGTTTTTTAGCAGGTGTAGAATATGGCAATTTTAAGTCGGCAGTTTTGAAGATGTACATTTTATCTTCGTCATAATGGGGCTTAAATAAGATAATTATTGATTTTTCAATTTATATTTAATGTAACCACTGACCCTAACTGTCTGTTCAGTTTTTTAGCTTACGGTGATTTCTAGACATGATGTTGATGTTTTACAGATAATTGAGGAGGGCAAGAGAAGTATACACGATGCCCTGTGTGTGATCAGGAACTTGGTGAAGGACAACAGGATCGTGTACGGGGGAGGGGCACCAGAAATCTCGTGTTCACTGGCCGTCGCCGAGGCCGCCAAAAAGGTAAGTAGGGCCTAAGGGGTCGTGAATGCTTATTTCTTATAATGTACTGCAATTTGAAAAATCCAAAGGAAGGAGTATTCAGTTGTTGCATGAGGAATTTCAGTTTACGAAGCATTCATAAGCTGACTCAGACATCATGCTAGAGAAACAGGCTTCTTTGACCATGGTTATGTTCTGCTCTGGAACTTAAACACTGATGAAAGATGTACATGTATCTCGTGTGGCTTTTTGTCCAGAGAAATTTGTTTGTCAAGCATGCAAGTTACACCATGCTTTTTTTTTTTGGTTTTTATTATAATACAAACTTCCTGTACATTTATTCCATAGCACACCAGAGCTGTACACTCAAGTCAAATTTTCTGATAGAGACTATTCAGATATCTTTTGACAGAAAATAAAAAATGGGTGTTAGTTTTAAAAATAATTCAAAAATCAGAAAAGCCAAAACTAATGTGAAAACTTTCTTACATATGAAAATGTAAAGTTTTTAGCTCAACTGAGCTGAAAGCTTCGAGTTATTCTGATTACCCGTTGTCTGTCGTCTGCCCATTTGTCTGTAAACTTTTGACTTTTTCTCCAGAACCTTTGGGCCAATTTCAATCAAACTTGGTACAAATCATCCTCTTGTAAAGGGGATTCAAGTTTGTTCAAATGAAGGACCAAGCCCCTCGTCAAAGGAGAGATAATCATGAAAATGCAAAAATAGGGTGAGGGGATTTAAAAATCTTCTCAAGAACCACTAGGCCATAAAAGTTGAAATTTACATGAAAGCTTTTTGTCATAGCATAGATTCAAGTTTGTTAAACTGTCAAATCTTTATGTAGTGTTGATTCTTGTTTTGTTTACAAACACCTCCATAGTCCAGGATGGGGTTATGATAGGGGTTTCATTTTCTAAATGGGAGTAAGTGGTAAAATTGTTATATATCTCGCAAATCATAGAGGATGCAAGTGTTAGATTAGTATGCAATCATTGTTATTAGGTTCAGATTTATGTTCACACCCTCACTCTTTGGATCATGGCCTGGTCACAATAGACACACAGAGAGGAAAATATTCTAAGGATTGAACTTGAAGGATACAAATATTAAATTGATATGAATTAATGTTGTCGTGTAGATCGCAGCATGCGTTCACACAGTGATTTGCGTTGTTGTATCGAGCATGGGGGGGGGGGGGGGGGGGGCTGTTTGAGCCCATGAGACTCTTTGCAGACAGTTTAACATTAGGCGCATGAGGAATTTCAGTTTACGAAGCATTCATAAGCTGACTCAGACATCATGCTAGAGAAACAGGCTTCTTTAACCATGGTTATGTTTCTGTTCTGGAACTTAAACACTGATAAAAGATGTACATGTATCTCGTGTGGCTTTTTGTCAAAGAAATTTGTTTGTCAAGCATGCAAAAAACAAAATGCTTTTGTTGGTTTTATGATACAAACTTCCTGTACATTTATTCCATGGCACATTTGAGCTGTACACTCAAGTTAAATTTTCTGATAGAGACTATTCAGATACTTTTAAAAGAAAAATCAAAAATGGGGTGTTGAGTTTTCAAAAATTATCTCAAAATTCAAAAAAGCGAAACTAGTTTGAAAACTTTCTTATATAATGAAAATGTAAAGTTTTTAGCTCAACAGAGCTGAAAGCTAAAGTGAGTTATTCTGATCATCTGTTGTCTGTCGTCCGCCCATCTGTCTGTAAACTTTTGACTTTTTCTCCAGAACCTATGGGCCCAATTTCAATCAAAGTTGGTGCAAATCATCCTTGTGTAAAGGGTATTAGATTTTGTTCAAGCCCCTCACTCTTGGGGTCATGGCCTGGTCACAATAGACACAGAGAGAGAGAGGAAAACATTTAAATAATTTTCTACTACTAAGGATTGAACTTGAAGGATACAAATATTTTAATTGATATGCATTAATGTTGTCGTGTAGATCGCAGATGCAGTTCAGTGATTTGTCAGGAAGGTGTGGTTGTAACAGGGGGGGAGGGGGCATTTGAGCCCATGAGACTCTTTGCTGACAGTTTAACATTAGGTGCATGAGGAATTTCAGTTTACGAAGCATTCATAAGCTGACTCAGACATCATGCTAGAGAAATAGGCTTCTTTAACCATGGTTATGTTCTGCTCTGGAACGTAAACACTGATGAAAGATGGACATGTATCTTGTGTGCTTTTTGTCCAGAGAAATTTGTCTGCCGAGCATGCAAGTTACACCATGCTTTTTTTTTTTTTTTTTTGGTTTTTACTATAATAGAAACTTCCTTTACACTTATTCCATAGCACACCTGTGCTGATAACTGTCATAGGTTTCATTTTATAAATGGGAATAAGTGAGAAACTTGTCATCTCGCAAACCATTAAGGGTGTAAATGTCATAGATTCCTGTTCACACTCTCACTCTTGGGGGTCATGACCTGGCCACAAGAGAGAGAGAGATGGAGGGGGGGGGGACAAATAAATGATTTGATTCTCAGGATTGAACTTAAAGGATTGAATGTTAAATTGACATGCATTAATCACCATTAATGTTGTAATGTCACACAATGATTTTCCTGGAGGGTGTGGTTGTAATGAGGATGTAAGGGGGGGGGGGGGGGGCAATTTGAGTCCATGAGACTTTTTGCTGACAGTTTTTTTATTGTATTCAGTTGTTGCATGAGGAATTTCAGTTTACGAAGCATTCATAAGCTGACTCAGACATCATGCTAGAGAAACAGGCTTCTTTAACCATGGTTATGTTCTGCTCTGGAACTTAAACACTGATAAAAGACGTACACCTAGCATGTATCTGATGTATCATACAGAACAAGAATTTTGACAACAGTCATGAATTCTGCTTATACATGTTTTTTTCAGATCTCTACACTAGAACAGTATGCAATGAAATCCTTCTCCGAGGCATTAGAAAGTATACCTCTGGCTTTAGCAGAAAACACTGGTTATGCTCCAATCCACACATTAGCAGATATCAAGTCTAGACAAATAAAGGAAAACAATCCTAGGCTGGGAATAGATTGTCTCAACAAGGGTACCAATGGTAAGTCAATCCACACATTAGCAGATATCAAGTCTAGACAAATAAAGGAAAACAATCCTAGGCTGGGAATAGATTGTAATAAATGATTTACCAATGGTAAGTCAGTAGTGGTTTTATGGAGAGGAGGGGGGGGGTAATCTTGCTCTACAGTCTTTTTAGTATGCATAGTAGTGATTTTTTATAAGTTTAAACATTGAACATGATACATTTATTGGCGTTAAACATGTACTCAATCACCCCACACTCCAATATGTTGCTATGTCCAATCCAACTCTGTTGTATGGGATAATATACATGTTTGTCTGATAGACAATATACTTAACAATATCTTCATTCTACCCATGTTTGTATTTCAGACATGAAAGTGCAATCTGTGATAGAGACCCTGTCATCCAAGAGAGCCCAGATCTTGTTAGCTGTACAACTGACTAAGATGATCCTTAAAATCGATGATGTCAGAGGAGGTGCAGACCAGGTGAGTCATCTATAATACCATAAATGAGTTGTACATAGTACCGCTAACGGAAGACCTGTGTGAATGAGTTGTACATAGTACCGCTAACTGAAGACCTTTGTGAATGAGTCACTAGGTCTGGTTATCCATACTGCAGATAACTGCCGACCTTAATTTGTGAATGAATTATTAGGTCTGGTTATCCATAGTGCTGATAACTAACGACCTTTGTGAATGACTTGCTAGGTCTGGTCATTTGTAATACTGAGGTCTGTTATCCAACTGACACTCAAATGCTAGCTATTTACAGCTATGCATATTATTATTTGCAACTCGCGTGTTTGGTATATTGTGACAAAAATCTTTGCACAAGATATGGTCTGCCATAGATCTGGCTTATATCTTGCATCCAAATCTAGAAATTGGTCCACAGAGTATCCAGTATATTACAGACACACCTATATTAAGAGACTGTCCATTGGAAAATGGAAAAAAGGTCACATATAGCAGGTGGTCTCTGAATACAGGTTGCCCTATTTTTCGGAGTAAAAGCATTTAACAAATGATATAATACGGAAATAGTTACAATGGAGAAAAAGATTATTTGGAATTCATTTCAAAAAATATCAAGGATGGTGGATAGCCCCCCTTGTTTGCAGTTGACTTCTGGAGAAAATTGAATTATCTTAGTTGAAGAGGAGTTTTGTGAAGGTATTTTGTTAGGTCTGGGAGGTACCCCCTTTTTTTGTGAGTTTCGTACAGTTACAATCCTGTCTTGTATTACAGATATGAGGAGTGGTAAGTAATGAAATCCTGACGTGATAGTGCTGTGTTTACTTCTTCATTATTTCTTCATTTCCTTCAGTTTGTATTGAACATTTTCACACTTTATTCTCATTAGCCTCTTTCCATCTACTTCCTTTGTCATATGCACAAAAAATATTACAACTGTGAACAGCTCGGTTAGTAGGTAGTACTAGGTACAGATAGTGTTGTATCTGTATATCGCTAGGTTAGTACGTATATCGTATTACTCTACTATAAAATCATTAATTTTCTTGAGGATTGAATTTCGTGGGGGTTTTTTCCGCAGGTTTAAAAAAAAAAACTAAAATAAATCAAAAATGAATTTTTGCACTCATAATGAATATTTTGTAAATCAACAAAAAATTAATGTCAACGAATTCATTGTTGAAGTCAAAACCACGAAATTTTAAATCCACGAAAATAAATGATTTGACAGTAGTCAGCTAGTAAGTGTGCTGTTGTCTAAATTATATACAGTTGAATTTCGGTATCTCAAACACTGATATCTTGAATACTGTGGCAATGTCAAAGTGATTTGGAAGCCCCAGCCACCCATTTTCTATGTATTTTTATCCTTGATATCTCGAATCCTTTTATATCGAGAAGTTTTTTTTCTTGGTCCCATTGAGTTCGAGATAACGAGGTTTGACTGTATATAAAAATTATTTTTTTTCTGAAAATTTCGGTGTTTTATTTTTGATTGCCAAGCATTAGGAGTAGTTTTGATTGAATTTGTGTTTTATTTTTGAGTACAGCTTATGATGTATTAACAACTCTGACACTAACGAAACGCTATGGTACAGTAAATGGAACCAGCTGTTAAATATTGCAGGATTCCTTAGGTTGTCAAAGTTAATTTTTTAGAAATTTTAATCACAACTTTATCAAAGTGTATGAGGAGAATCTGCATGGTGATTAATTATCTGAGCAGACGTTAATAAAACTGATCAATGAAGGATGTACTTTAGGCACTCAAACCTCAAACAAAACCATTGAGATTTAAAATGCTGTCGGACCATCACAGTTGCACGAATTGCTTTCCTTTCAAATTTCATCAATACAGTTCTTCCAACACTCATGACCGGTTGCGGTGGCTCAGTGGTAGAGCTCTCGCCTCGTGATCAGGAAGGAGGTCGTGCGTTTGAGCCCTGTGCTCGGCACCTGGCCACGTCAAACCTAAGAGTAATTGCTCCTTTGCCAAGAACTCGGCTTTTAGAAGTTAGAATCACAGGTCTTTCAGATATGATCTTAAAAACGGAGGTCCCGTGTCACAGCATGTGTGGCACACAAAAGAACCCTCACTGCTAAAAGCCATGAGTGCTAAGCATAGGTCTAAATTTGCAGTCCGGTGACGTCTCAATATGAGTGAACTATTCTCAACGGGACAAAAAACAAACAAATAATCAATAACCAACGCTCATGATCAAAGAACAGACCTTGATAAAAGAAAAATAATAAATTCAGAAAATTAAAAAGAAAATTACTCTTTGGTTGAAGAAATTATGGATTTGACAAAACTTGTTGATTTTTCAGGTTGTAGCTTGAGCAGAGTCAGTGTTTTATATTCCTGCAATGCTTTCTCATGTATTTTAGGAATTTAAAATATCTGAATGCAGTAAGTCACATTAGGGGTTTTGGAAATACATTGATAAACTGATTTTTCTTCATTGCAGTTCTAGGTGTGACTATGGATAAGGGATGCAGTAGGGAATTTTATGTGATCTGGACAATCCCGAGTCGTTACCATGGGAACTGATGTGTTTTGATCCAGATCATCAGCTGTGACATGACTATTATATTAATTGACTGGGTACCATCTGCCAGTGATAAAGTACTAGTGTGAGAGGTTTAGATGTGCTCAGTCACAATTTAGTGACCGTTTACTTCTTTACAAAGTATGAGTGAAATTTTTTTTTATATTTAATGATATTTTGTACAGGTGTGTATTGTGTATCAGATTCCTTGAACAAATTAAAATATAAAATGTCATTTGCTTTGCCTATTTTTTTTTTTTTTTACAAACTTGTGTTGATTTTAAAGGCTATCGTTAGGGAGTGGCAGTAGCTGTATCTTAGTCTTGTGTCAATTCTAGTACTTACTTTGTAAAGTATCTTGTTTTAAAGGGGTTAGGAGTGTTTCACAGATATTTATTGGTCTGGAGTTTGTCCTATACTTTACGTGAGACATGCAGCTAAATGCCATTTATCATTGTACAATTGAAGAACACAGGCAGCTTACTAGTTAATCAGGGCGTTCACTTTGCAATAAGGAGGAACATGTGCTTAGTGGTTAATTGGGGCGCTCACTTCACAATAAGGAGGTACTTGGTTCCACTCGAGATCCCTGCGCCACTTTTAAAACCGGGGGACGTTTTACGTAGGTAGAGGTTGTCCCTAAGCACCCGGTGTAAAGGAACTAGAAGCATTTTACATGGGTAGAGATTGTCTATATTCAGAAAGTGCCTGGCGCGGTAACACACTAGAAGCATTTACATCGGTAGAGATTGTCTATTCAGAAAGCGCTCACTGGTAACAGCATTAGAAGCATTTTACATGTTAGAGGATTGTCTATTCAGAAAGCGCCTGGGTAACAGCATTTAGAAGCATTTTAACATGGTAGAGATTGTCTATTCAGAAAGCGCCTGATGGGTAACAGCATTAGAAGCATTTTACATGGGTAGAGATTGTCTATTCAGAAAGCGCCTGGGATAACAGCACTTATTATACAAGGTTAACGCATATCACTGAGGGAGTTAGCAAGATTCCAGTTCCCCGAAGCCAGGACTATTTCCGAGGCGTTAGCCGAGGAAATAATCCTGGCTGAGGGGAACTGGAATCTTGCTAACTCCCTCAGTGATATGCGTAACTGTTTTTATATACCGATACCAATTGAACATATAGATAATATTTATTAAATCCGTTGGAGCCCAGCTGTCGCTCGATATTTGATAAATCCATGTTTTTCTCGGTGCATTATAAGTTTCTAACAAGACAACAACGATGCGTAAACGAGTTTCTTCGCATTTGTAACACATCTACAGATTTTTAAAACATCAGACTCATGCGATATTGCCGTTGAAGTTGTCGCCATGTTTACTAACACCGTCAACGTTTACAAAGCATTGTGACGTAACAATAGCGCTGGCGTAACACGTGACGCTAATCCACGACCTTATTGGCTGAAAACTATGACGCATTTCTATTGCATTCGAAACGTTTCGGAACTTTTCCTTAACTTGAAAGAAATTGCTAAGTGTTCCGAATAGGGGTGTGTTAGTTCATCAGACTGTCACACCTTTTTGCAGGGAGATAGTCTGTATTGCAGGGAATCAGTCTTTACGGTGATTTTCAGGGAATCAGCAAATTATATCGATTTACTTTTATATAGTGAAAAATCAGTAGAGGTATATAATAAAAGCATTTTACATGGGTAAGATTGCCTATTCAGAAAATGCCTGAGGGTAACAGCATTAGAAGCATTTTACATGGGTAGAGATTGCCTATTCAGAAAACGCCTGGGGTAACAGCATTAGAAGCATTTTACAAGGGTAGAGATTGCCTATTCAGAAAGCGCCTGGGGTAACAGCTTAGAGAGCATTTGATACTCCGTGGCTGTTTTTT
>CAJDSM010024449.1:0-10050 GCA_903981925.1 Ostrea lurida | reverse complement strand
CACATTGTAAGAGGTGTATAGAAACTGTAACAAAATAATAAAGAAAAATAGAGTCTCAACCTTTATCTACAAAAATTCACTATTCACTAAAATGCAAATTGGGCATTTACAGTCATTTAGAGTATTCTGAATGACCTGCATTTTGCAATTCTGGGGATTTTACTGTCGTTCATGTACTTTGTATGACACATCCAAATCAAACAATCAGCTCCAGCAAGGTGCATATTGATTATATCCAAATAAAACAAAAAGGAAATTCATGCATTGATGTATTAATTAATGATTTAATTCATAAAGTCGTTCTCCTCAGTGAAGAAATGTCTATGTTGGACGTGACATTTCTCATATCAATATTGTAGTGTTGTTATGGATGAAGCATGATATTGATAGGATGATAATTTTATAAGCTTTGATTATTTTCGTCAATATGAAGCATCACTGGGACAAGCTAGGGGACATAAATTGTACATTTCAGGACTCTTGCAACCCTGAGGCCTTAGGGGCGTTAGGGGCAGGGCAAAATATTGCCAAAAATTTAAAAATCTCCACAAATTTTCTGTACAACAGTATATGTGTAAGAAAAACTAAATGTATAGTGATGTAGAGCAGGGAAGCTTGTAAATTTCATGATCTGCAGGGTAGAGGTTCTGACTCTAGGGTGGGGCCAAACTTGGTATACAGTATATATGGGTAAAACATTTGAAAAAATACAGTATATATGGGTAAAACATTTGAAAAACATTGATACTACATTGAAATTGAAAAATGGATATTTAGAATGAGCAGGTAGCCATCTATTTCATGATCATGATCCCTGGGAAGGAGTTTTGATATTAGGGTAGGGCTAAAATGGTCAGTGATTAAATATGTTAATTAACGATTTTAACATTTTTCACATCTTCATGATGGCTATCATTCCAATTATTTTTAGTTGAGTTACAATGAAGTTGAACTCGGCTATTGATCGCCAACAATTAGGTTTCCAGATGATAATTCCAAAAGTTTACATCTCAATCAGTTGAAACTTTGGGATATGTTACATATAAAGTGAATGAGAAACATATTGATTTTCGGAAAAATCTGTCAAAAGTCAAGTCAAGGTCAGTGACAAAACTTCGGGAAAAAAATTGAAAACATGAGGTGTCTGTACATAACTCCAAGAGTTTACTTCTGTTTCAATCTAAACTATATTGTTACACATCAAGTGAATGAGAACCCTATTGATTTTTGGAAGAATCCATCAAAGGTCAAGGTCACAGTGACAAAATAAAAAAAAAAAAATGAAAACATGCTTCAAAACAATAACTCCAAAAGTTTATATCTGATTCAGTTGAAACTTTGGGATATTGTTGCATATCAAGTGAGTCAGAACTTTATCAATTTTGGAAAAAAAACCATCCTTTGTCAAGGTCTAAGTGACAAAAGACTTTTAAAAAAAAAATTAGAAAAAAATGAGGTTGCATATTAAGTAAGTGACCAAAAAAAAAAAAAAAAACATGGTAAAAATCTCATAATTATCTATGGAAAGCATTGCAACAATCGTTATCAGCATTCCAAAATAATAGGTGGTCCTTGACCTTTATCATTTCTGCACTGGCAGATCAAGTCATATTTACACAATAATGCATGTTTCATTTGTTGTGCTTTGAAATGCATGTAAAATGTGTGCACTTTTATGATTCATTAGTTCCCTACCAGGGAAACTGAAGGGGAACATTTCCTCTTTGTTTGTTCATCCCTCTGTGTGTCGGGTTTCACTTGGTTTTCCACACTTTTTTTCATGCTTTGATTTACCAAGCTGAAATCTGAAATGTGGTTTACTAAAGTATGTTTACAATCAGGTTTAACTTTTGTCACAGCTTCATGAGGCTTTGTGCCAAATTTAGTTTTCAGAATATTTTTACTCCCCTACCTATCTGTCCCACTGGTTTTCCAGACTAATTTCTGTAATGCTTGAGAGGACTCATTTGAAGCATGCAGTTAGTTTCAGGGTGGCATACTACAGATCAAGTTTGATGGACTGGAAAGAAAGAAATGAATTTTTATATATGTTAGATTTTCATATGTTGGTATTGGGGTCCATTGGAAAGGCTGTAAAGGTAACTGATTGTGTAAATGACATTTCTGTACAGTGCTTCATTGCCATTAGTAGATGTGCATTATTTTCAGGACAGGAGGATCCAATTATTTTCCTTCAAGTTATGGTGGATCCAACAGGGGTGGAGGGTGTAAAATAGCATGTGAACACTTTTTCTATGCGGCTTAATATCTGATAAACTTGAAACTTTGCACAATGCTTTATATTGCCATTTGCAGTGTGCATATTGTCTGGACAGGAGGATCCAATTATTTTCCTTAAAGTGTATGGTGGATCTATGAGGGATGGAGGATATAAAATAGTTTGTGAACACTTCTCCTATATGGCTTATCAGATAGACTTGAAACTTTGTACAATGCTTCATTGCCATTTGTAGATGTGCATATTGTTGAGACAGGAGGACCCAATTATTTTTCTACACATGGTGGATGTAAGAGGGGTTGTGGATGTACAAACACTTATCCTATATGGCTTATCAAACAGACTTGAAACGTTATCCAATGCTTCATTGCCATATGCAGATGTGTATATTGTCAGGACAGAAGGATCCAATTGTTATCCTAAAAGTTACAGCAGATCTAAGAAGGATGTAAAATAGTTTGTGAATACTTCTCCTATATGGCTTACATGTAGCCTTAAATTTTGAACAATACTTCATTATGATTTAATGATGTCTACTTGGTTCTGACCAGAGATCTAATATTTTCCTACAATTTAAAATGGATCAAAGAAAAGTATTTTTAACTTTTTTTTCATGTACAGGGCTGTGTTGACTTTCCTACTAGTACTTCAGCATAACAGTCATTTTATCATGGGCAACTGGGACTTACATTTGTCGCATCGATTTTGAATATTGTCTCCATCTTTTTCCTCAATGCACAAAGTACCGTTCATGTCGTGTTTTCTCCTCCATACCCTGTACAGTACATTAGGGGGGGGAGGTAGTAATATGGAGCTCTTTAACTTGGGGAGGAGGGGAGATAAAAATAAATTATATTGTCTCTTGTAAATGTGCATGTACATCTACTTTAACATGAGGAACAGACCAAAGAAATGGATTAACTTTAAAATATTTTTTTTATCTATGCTGAAGTTCTGTATTCTTAAAATCAAGTCATTTACCAAAATTTGGAAGAAGTATGTTTCAAAACAATCCTAGGATGTTGTAAATATGCATTCTGGTCGCTATGAAATCTCAACCATAATGGTTGGGTCTTTAATATCTGATTTGTTTTGACCTCCAAACACTAGAAGTTTTATCAAGATCCTTTGAACCTTGAGTTGTGGAGAGTCATCTTTACTTGGGTGGCTGTTAGGTCTTCTGGCCTTTGTTAAAAAAAATATGTATTGTTTCTTTTTTTTAATACTTTATCAATGAAACATTGTCACAAAATTTGAACAGAATTCAACCACTAGAATGAGAAATCTATGCATGTCAAAATCATTTTCTATGTAGAATAAATCGGGGGGAAACTGAATGGGTGAAAATAGTACAGTATACTATAGCAAAGAGGCATAAGGATTTGTTCTTTTGCCATTCATTATGTGTAGCATTGTAAGTCATTGTAGGGTATGTGAGCTTGCTCACTTTTTCTTTCATTACTCCTGTCATTCACTATACAAATGAAACTCCTTGGAAGTGGCATTTACAACCAAATTTATGCTTTAAAGATTCTTATCCATGTACCTCTTATTTTATTTTCAGTTCAGAAAAGCAGCCATTGGCAGGAAATTCTTATGATGAAATGGGGAAAGGAGCGTTGGAAAGTGATAAAGACAGTTTAGAGGAGTATGGGGACGTTGATCCCACTCGATTTAATGAAGATGGCTCCTTCATTGGTCAGTATGGAAATCAACAACCCACAACTCCCTCCGAAGCTGCCGCTCCCTCTGTTATGCATAATTTAATATGAAATATAATCATCAATGCTTTCCATGTACTTAAATGATCTTGTTGATTGACTGTCTTTTACAATATGTTTGTGTGGATAATTTTGCCTGATGTTTACTCGCTGATATTGTGATGTTTCCCAAACACAGTTTGGAAAAATATTGTTTCTGCTCTGTTTCTGCAGACATCGGTAGCTAAAGGACATTCCTTTTCATCGGTAGGACATTCATTTTTCTGTTTCTGATCATGTAGGGAGAACATTCATTTTTCTGTTTAGATTATATAGGTAGGAGATTCATTTTTCAGCCAAAGAGGCATACAATTAAAATCAGTGACATTCATTTAAGAATCATATTAGTTTTTGCAAGATTTTACATTAGAGCCAGATGTAATATGATATAACACTACAACTGATACAACAGGCCCAAAATTTTCAGGTAGAGTTCAATGTTTTGAAATAAATTCACTAAAATAATTCTTGTAAGACACATTTTTAGATTTGGGCTTTTCCCCAGGTCAGCGACACTAAAAGTGACAATATCAATCAAAGAAAGGCGATTCTATGGATGCTAGTCTCAGCTGCACCAAGTTTTTATGATCAAAGTTTTTCTCTCATTGCCATCAATTTTTTTTACATTCCCAACTTCATCACCTACCAATGACCAAAGTTCAGGTCTGATTTCAACCAAACTTTGAAATAATTAGAAATAGGATGGAGTATAAGTGTTTAGAAATTCTTTCCCAAGAAAAACCAACTTTGTATGAAATCTTCTTTATTCACCTTTTTGTTGTTACAATTTCTAAATATAGATATTGTCCACTCATGATGTTGCTTTGCTGGACAGACATCAAACATGGTACATTTGTTCTACTGGCCTGTTAGTAATGAGGTCAAATATCAGGGGTCAAAATGGACATTAGATGTTGTCTGCTCAATATCTTGAGAAGTTTTTTTTTCTTTTTTAGAGAGTTGATATTTTGTTTTATGTTCCTATCTGTAGATGTTATGTATTATGGTACAATAATGTCTGCGTGTCTGTTTCTATTATATTTTCATTCCACTGTCACAGATCGAGCGGAACGTTGCTGTGTACTTTTTGCGGGTCACTTTCGATCAGGTTGCAATAATCACGCTGATAGGAGTTTTTCCCTTTATTCAATGATTAATAAAAGAGACATTTGTTCAGCTAACGCTTCCCCCAGTTTTCACGTGAGCCTCTGATTGTACAGAGTGTTAGTGTGGGTATAGAAGATGTGCATATACCGGTAGTTATGAGAAAATTTTACATGAATTTTCTCTCCTACTTCAATGAAGACCCTATTTTATTGTATAGCTATTGAAGATGTGCATGTGGCAAGGATTTTGATTGTCTTCAAGTTCTGAGTTTACAGGTAGTTGTATGTCATCAGTTTTGAGCAAATATTGGAAATGAGTACTTGGTTTGTTCATTTCTTTCCTCATAGTGTTCAAGCTAAGATATTTGTAAACAACTTAAAGATGTACTTTAATCATAATATTGTAGGAATTTTTATTCCCAACAATTTTCTAATTTTCTTTGATGTTTAAATAAATTAGGGGTTGTTGAACTTTGTTGACTTTGAGAAATACTTTACACACAGATTGATTCTTGCATTCTTTATTCACCTGCTGTCACACTCTTTTATAAAGCTAGGACCTTTTATTACAATACAAAAGACAGTATATCACAGTGCAAAATACAAATCAGCTTATCAGCCATTTCTGGTTCTCGTGTATATATCATATGTAAATAATGTAATTTGCACAAGTATATTGTACAACACTTCTGTGTACATGTAAAAGTAGTATTGTATTACGGGTTGCTGAACTTGGTCAGTTTTGAGAATATATTTATTTGATATTATTCAATATTTATCTGATATTATTCAATATATATTTAATAGTATTCCATATTTATTTAATGTGAATAAATAGTTTCAGTGTAAAGTATTAAATTTGAGCATTATAGGGGAAAAAATCTTCTTAAGAACAAGTTAGAGGCAGCAGAACTTAATAAAATATCAATTTAAAGTTTGTTCAAACTATATCCCCTAGTTCACATTGGAATATCCAAGGGTTGGGTGGGTTTTTTTTTTTGGAGGGGGGGGGGGTTCTCNATATTTAATAGTATTCCATATTTATTTAATGTGAATAAATAGTTTCAGTGTAAAGTATTAAATTTGAGCATTATAGGGGGAAAAATCTTCTTAAAACTTTAAAGAATACAGAATTATTATAATGTTACTTTCCCTTAATTACATTCTTGAAAGCATTTGCATGTAAAAGAAAACAAGAAGATATAATTTATATAATAAATATAGTCTGTAGTAAACCATAACTACATTTGCCACTCACTAAGTCTCTGAGTATTGCTCTGATTCACTTCACATTAGGTGTTAATGAATCCCATGTGTGGATAGACTCAACAGATGCACATCTCCAATAGTGGGGTATATAGAAAATAAGATATTTAATGGAACCACTCAAAAAATTACAATAATAACATCAAAAATTCTAAAGGCTTTTGGATAATTTAGTAGAAAATGTGGATGAAGAGTTTTAAAAATTCTTAATATCTGCCCAAACAAAGAAGTATTTGCAGTGACTATGTGTGGGTAATGAATGGGAAGAAATCATTTACTGGTTATCTCCTGGTAGAATGGGATAAGCAAAGAGTATGACATTAGGATATTCATATTTTTCTTCACCAGTGGATCACTCGTCATTTTATTCACCTTTTCATGCAATGCATAAACATAAGTTATGTACATGGCACTCGAGACAACATGGTGGAACAAGTTATCATTATGAAATAATGGTGAGTTCAATGTGTCAATTTTCACAAATAGTTCTTAAAGAAATGCTAACTTTGATGCCACCGTAGGTCAACTAAGTTCATTGAATTGAATACAAACATTTCTACAAAGGCTGATAAGGAGAAGACTGCCATTGTATGTACATGTATCTACATACAAATACACACGCTGAAATAGGTGTGAAAACAAGCCCTGACTTTCTAGTTGGTATAGTATGGGGTACAAGTTAGGTTGTGAGAAGCTTGTTGAGGAATATCTGCAGCAGTGCTTATTGTATGTTAACGGTTGTATTGGTGGTCCTGTCATCTCGGAGTGAAGGCCAGGAGATGTCTCGGGATAGACTGCACGGGGACTTCAGTCTTCAACTCGATATTCATATTTTATTGATGATAGCAATATAAAATGCTGTACTTTTTTGAAGAATGAATTTTGTTTAAAGGATCTGATTTATATACATGTTTATTTATATGGATGTAATTTTAATGAATCTGCATTGATACTACATGCCTTTCACAGACCTGAGTAACCTGTCAATGCGAAATGTAAAGGTACTGTAGACGGTTTTTGAAAAAATTCTTATAAAGAGATTTAACTGTATTTCGTATGCATTTGGATACACTTTTACTCAAACACTGAAGATCTAGGATTGGACAATGTCAAAGAGGGCAAAGTTTTAATTCTTGATAAAATTCTTTATAAAGCATGATGCGCTTTAAATTAAAAATCCACTTTTGTGGCATTATTTATCAACTAGCAACACTTGGAGTTTTAGTTTTTGCTATGTACTGACTATATTAAGGTCTGTGGACCTCTTGTGTAATATTTGTTTTTGTATTGACAATGATTGTTTGATATCAAAGACTTTATTATGAAGAATTAAATTTAGAGCATTTCAATTTTGTAATTGTAATTTCAAGAAAATAAATTGTATTCCAATTGCTCATATTTTTGTTCTGATCTGATTTTGTTCACAGTAAGATTAAGGAAAGTTTTGATTTCTGACCAATTTGGTCATGATCAATAACCACTGTGTTCATGTCTTCTTATCGGTGATGATGTGTAGTGACTGGCAAATCTCTACTGGACAGAGGACTGGTGCTTGTTGACGCCAGGGGTTCGTTTTTTTCTCTCCTACATCTTGTTTCTGGCAGACATCACAACTGATGAGATAAATGCAGTTAGGACAAAATTTCCCAATATTGTGTACCTGCTGCTGCCTGTAATGGCACTGCTAGAACTTAGTGTCAGGGCTACATTGCAGGTCTGAGCATGTTTTGAACACACACACACACACACACACCATTGTGTAAAGGTTTATTATGTCACCTGCCTGTTTTAGCAGAGGCGACATATAGGGATCGCTATGAGTCATCTTGCGGCTTCTGTGTCGGCGTCACAAAATTTTCTGTCACATTTTTTCTCAGGAACCACACAGGCCAGCTTCCTGATATTTGGCACAGAGCATCACAGTATGGAGAACTGTATCGTGTAACGCAGTTTTGAAACTGCTACATATCCATCCCTGTTTGACGCAACTTAAAAATTTTTTATGTAAACAATTTTGTGACAAAGTAATGACTGAGGGCCTGAGAACCTAGAAATTAAATATGTCTTTATTTCAGATAAAATCTCACAAATGGCATTTCATAATAATATCTCATCTTTCATCTAATTCATCATTTTAGAATATGCATTGTCATTCTGGTAAACTTGAACAGAACTGAATTCTGACAAAAAAACACTAACCTTTGTAGGGATATGTGTATGAGGTTGAAATTGCATGTGCAGGTATTTTATCAGAAAATATAGGTCAAGTTAGAATTTTATCCTCATATTTGACCAGACTAGCAGCTTAGTAATCCAGAAATGACCCCAACAACCGCCAAAATAAACTTACACCCTTCATAATCAATCCATTGAAGTTTGTTTTTGAATGCAAAATCCATATCTCTTTAAAATTTCAAACCAAGTTTCAATATTCAAAACATCTAAAAATGGAAGTGTAGCAGACAGTTTAAGAAGAAACGTGTATACTGTCTCACTAGTGAGCTAGATTTTCTGGCGATGTAGAGTTTCTATCTTTATCGTGCAAGTTAAGCATAATGGCGAGCGTGGTCAGCACACTACACATTACAATTTGGCGGGAGACTTGCTTCTAGTAGAATCTCTGCGGATAACTAGCTTGGACTTTGTGTTTATGTACGGAGGTGGTCTTGTCTGGGGAAGACAGTGATTGTCGTTGGGAATGACGGATGCTGAAGACGTGCATAACATCCAGAGAGAACCCACGCTAAGCTTTGTGACTAAGCTACCCTGAGCGGGGAAAGTGTAGCGGACACTTGAGCAATCTGGATGGATGATTGCTATATGTTACAATATTTACATTTACTGTTTAATCCCCCTAATAAATATTTTGATGATGATGTGCCTATAACTGCAAAGACGAATCACCAAAGTTGGTTTGGGGAATGAATACAAGAACTACTTACAGGGTTTTTAAAATATGCAATATAGAACTCTTTTAGGTTGAAAATGTATAAAACTGTTGACAATTTGATGTTTTTATTTTCAAGAACAAATAAATTAATTAAATACTTTGGTTATTATTTTTTTTTTAATTTTGCACTCCTTTTGTCGTGTACGTAATGACATCATGAGTGCGTAAATGTCACATGTGCTGTAATCTTTTTCCTGTTACATTTCATTGTGAACGTAACAATTACTTACCTAATGGCTGTTCCATGAACGCTACTTCCCCAAAAGGATTGAGCGGAAAGTTTAAAACATATCAATAAAAGCACAAAACAAATGCATTTGCTAAGAATGTAAAATATAGCAATAAATTATGATTTATTGAAAGATGTAGTCTCTAACTGCAACGGTGTGTGCAAACAAATTTTTAAACGCGCTATACGCGTTATTCAAATTTGTATCACACACCGTTGCATTATGAGACTACATCTTCGTCAGTAAAATCATAATTCATTGCTTAAGTAGCACATTTACAGAAGGTTTATTATTCTCCAAAATTTGCTGGTTCTTTCTCAGAATAACCAAAACCCGTAACTCATATCAGAATGGTTCATATATGGTTATATAAGTAAAATTGAAAAGATAAATGGTACACTTAACTGTTATACAGCCGGTTAACTGGGAAATCAGAACAACATGGCCGCCATTGCTTAGGGACGTATCGTACGGTAAACAGCGCCCGATTAAAGACTAT
>CAJDSM010024446.1:9043-20572 GCA_903981925.1 Ostrea lurida | reverse complement strand
TTGTCTTCTTAGGGGGGTATGTATGATATAAAATGCTGGTTTGTTTTGGGGGAGTATTCTGTAGTCAATCATATTATGATAATAAACACATTTTAGTTTTAATCATGAATATAAGAGTCAATTTTCAGCAACAGGTTCATAGGTTAAAAGCACTTTAAAAAGGTAGGTCTTTAAATTTCTTTTAAAACACAGAATTGATGTTCTAACCGAAGTGTTAGGGAGAATGTTCCAAAGACTTGCTGAAATGATTTCATGACTTTATAATAGAATTTCAAAAGCTTCGAAAGTCAGTACTATTGACAAAATCTACCTCGATTTTGAAAGGTGCTTTTAACCATGAGAAACGGCTAGGTAATCACTTAAAATAAAATTAAATAATGTGACGGTAAGATATCAAAACTAAAACATTTGATATATTTATATATTTTTTCTTCAAAAATGAATTGCCACTTATAACAACCCCACATACACAAATGTATCCCTACATTATCCAGTTCTGATACCCACTATTCCAACTCAAGTATAAAAATGGTACCGTTTAACCACGTCATGATCTTCGATAGGCATCTAAAACATATTTCTGGGAAAAGCTATCTGAATAAAATACATTTGGAAATGTGTGATATACCTTATGGGGGTCCAAACGGTCTGGATGTAGATATTCCTCATTAAAGACGCTGGAAGATGAAGTTCCACCACAAAGCAAGAGTAATCGAAGAAAAACCGATCTTAAAGCATCCATCTCCTGTGATATATGTAATATCAAATGATGCTGAAAATGCGACTCGAATTTATTTCGCAAGTTTGATATATTGATAGTTTTGCTCTTTATATAAAGAACGAGCACAATATCAGTGCGCTGAGAAATATAGTACGATGTCTATGCATAAATAAAGCAAATTCAATTGATTTTAAGTGCACTGTATGTGTTTATATAATATACATTATAAAACATATATTGATGAATATTCATTGGCGGTTATTTATTTTATTTGATATTTGATATATCAGTCAAGAACCTCCGACATAAAGACACCACATAATCTGACATATCTGTTCATATTTGATATTTTACTTAACATTGACTCTAATGGCAGATGCAAACTACACTATATGATTAAGCGTGATGACTTTAACTTTTGCAATCGTCAACTCCTTTCTATGTAGTAATATACCACTATCACCTGCTTATTGTGTGCATATCTCTAAGTTGATTCGATACGCAAGACACATGCTATGCGTATCTAGCGGACTTTTTGAAGCGAGGTCAGCTGCTAACAAAAAAGTTGATGCTGCAGGGTTATAACGAATCTCGTTTAAAGTCATCATTGGCAAATTCACGGTCATTACTAATGACCTTGTTTGCGATTACAAATTAATCACTAAGTCATATAGTTGACTGATTTGGTTAACCCTTTGTTAGACTGTATTTCCTACTGGATTTGACTACGGTAATTCCGTTTACTCTTATTTCGACAACAGGCTCCACGGCGGTGTACCGGTCAAGCAGAGGAATGACTTACTCCTCCATGGACACCTATAGATCACTACCTTTCGCTTTGTTGGAGGTCCGTGTTGCCCACTCGTATTTTGTATATTTTTTTGGATTATTGATATACCGTTTGACACAATGTTAACTTCGCCTATTTGTTTAGAACAACCTTTGAAAAGTTATTGTTGTATGTACTAACAGCAGAACAGTTCATGCGTTTCGCACCGCCTTAAATTTCAAAACTTCATTTGTACTAACTTGATATTCTTACCATTTTGATTATTAAAAAGTGCAAAGTTTGAGAACTAAATAGTTCGTACAAATATTTCCCAATATTCCCTAGCTTAAATATGACAATTCTATATATTTGTAGCTTGTAAAAGTAATTTAGATTGTGTACATTAACCAATTTAGCTACCGAAGAAATTCAGTATCCGACTTCAAACTTGAACGCACGGTAGTATATCTTACTTCCTGCTAATTTGTAGCATTGCTATTGGTTTATATCCATCACTTGAAAACCCTGTATATTCCCTACATAGTCAGTAGAATTCCATACAAAGTCAGTAGGAATCATTAGTCCTTATACACGGTTAAGAGATTAGTTATTTTCCGTCTCAAATTTGCTTTCAAAGCGTCTGACTACTCAAATGAATGAAATCCGGTCGCCGAATAGTTTTTTGAATTCAAAAACATTACGTTTTCTAACGTCACTGGTGTGTGACCACATAGTTGCTTCAGGCCAAAGTGCATCATGTACATCATTCTTCAACATTTTTAAGTTTTATACATTATACCCTTTAGAAAAAGGCTGTCGTTAAGATATATTCGTTATGTGGTTTGTAGTTGACCTAATACGGTTTATACATGCTCTCGCCCAATATGGAATTTACTAATCATATATAAACCATATTAGGTCAACTACAATCCATGTAACTAATAATACACCGGCTATCATTCCATACACTTTTTGGTCTGCAGCCTTCGGTTATACGGAATAAATACCCATGATATGTACTGAATCTGTACAATGACGTCGATCTTGGACAAATGAAATCGACCCATCAGGAAGGAGTAACTCTTTCTTATGAATTAATCTTTTACGAACATTTTCATTCTCTATTTAAGTAATGCAATACTTTAGTGTTAAAATATATCGACAGGCGGTAAGGGGATAATTCCCTGATGTTAGTGTCCTCTTTTGACGTCATAATACAGTTGAAACATTGTCGGATCTCGAAATTGAACGATGAATATAAATTGGTGAAGTTATCATGTGTTAAACATAATTATAATTCTCCCAAAACACCCTCAACCAATTTTAATATTAAGTATATACAAACATAATGGAATGTATACGTTGTCAGAAGTTCATCTCACAGGATTTTGCAGTCATTATTAACCCATACTTTAATGTTTAGAGAAATATTATAAAATAACATATTATCATCAAAGTCGCACCCAATTTATATTTAATACTACCAATTGTTCCGTTTACCTGATCAAGGCTATGAACTCGCGGCGGGTTTGGCCGGTCGACGGGGGATGCCTATTCCTCCTCGGCACCTGATCCCACCTCTGGTGTGTCCAGGAGTCCGTGGATTCCCATCTCTTGTTTTTGTATTCTATTTAGGACTTATGAGATTGATCACTCTTCGTTATCTTTGCATTTACATTTAATGTATATATAAGTATTAAAAACCCTTTATCGCTCATAGTTGTCTAAATATTTGAAAAGAATCAAAGTGAGTCTTTATGGCTCCTACAAGTCATTTGCTGTTAAAAATATAAATTTTATGCATTTATGTATATCTTTTTCTCAATCTAAAACACCTTAAGATCTTTAAATTTTGTTCCATTACTTTTGGTATTCTGGATAAAAAGTCAATTTACTATATCAGTTTGTTCTTATTGTAACTTTCGAGGAACACAAAATAATTTCTAAGTCATAGAACATCATTCATATACATCTTTTTATATCATCTTCGACAGGGTTGAGAAAAAAAACCCATTACAATGAGTGACACCACCCCTTTAATTAGTCTGTTAATTTGTGATTATGTGAATTCCTAAAAAAATATACAATGATTATGTTGATTATTAATATTCACTTCTCGAAAAAAAAGTTCAAATTATTATTTCACTATATGCCACCACGATAGCTTCTAATATGTTCCATAATATGTCTTCTTTGTTCATTTACACATACAATTATTATATATATTTATATACTAAACGCGAAGATGTCCATTAGAAAAAAACCGCCAAAATCAGTAAACTGTTAGTGACCTTCTATGGAAATATATATTAGAAATACATTTTTGACATGAATTCCATACTCTGATAATCACGGGTCTTTCGGATATGACCTTAACAACGACGATCCCGTGTCGCAGTATGTATGATACGCAAAGAACCTTCACTGCTAAAAGCCATGTTTGACAAGCATTGGTCTACATTTGCAAACATATACATGTAATGGTGAGATATCAATATTGAGTTGTATTTTTCAAACACGACGAAATAAGACCAAATTACTCAGTCAATCAACCACACTCATCGGCATTCGAAATACAATAAATGTATAAGAGTGTGTATGGTTAACCTATGTATTATTTTCTATTAACGTTTGTCTTTTTTACTACTTCCACAGCCTTAGGAATAGTAATTCATTATTTCCATATGACGCGTGGACGTTGACACAGCTGGTATAGCCTTACTGTAGTCCACTTGCAATGATATGCAACATTTGTTAAGAGTTTATCGGTGCCATTAAATTAAAAATCATAAAATCAGATTCGATTGTTGTGTTTATGGTTGTTTAAGATCCCGTCTTGGATCAGCGTGTGAGGCATGTGGCGAATTTATTATATAATGTAATAAAAACATACACACCGCATGCTATCAATTATACAAAGAAGTACAGTCATGTTATTTTTACATCAATGATCACGGGGTTATTTGTGAAGTAAGCTGAGTGTGATTAGTCCAGTACTGCTACACATCAACATTTCTTCTGTTGTTTTGTTATAAGCTTGGTCTGTAACGTCTCTGATGAGCAGCGAACATAGAACATCTTCTCTTGATATAGGTACACTTTTCGAACCTTACTTCCTGCATATCTTCATTTTTATGATTTATGCCAAAATATTTGCACGTTAAAACATCATTTTTACTTGGGATACTTGATCACCAAAAAACGACAAAGATACTGCCAATGTGGAAGTGAGTTCCGAACATTGCTTTAATGTGAACTTTCAGAGTATTTGTGGTCAGAATCCGAATAAAAGTTTAACAAAATAATTTCAGAATGACTGATCTCTAGTATGAAATAATTTGCTGAAGAAAGCAACAGTCTAAAATGTTAAAATGCCTAGTTTTAATTTATCGTGAGGAACGGTATATATTTTTTATCAAAAAAAAAAAAAAAAACAAATACAAACACTAACATCAAAAAATTAAGAAAAATAAAAGCCAAAAACAAACAACCTAAAAAAAACCCACTTGTTTTCAATCTTGTTGGCATCAATGAAAAGGCGAAAATATAATAAACTTCATGTTATTGAAGTGCAAACGCGGGAACGCTTTCTTAATTTTCTATTTCCATGGACAATATTGCTCCTGGACATCATAGAGACAAATTGATTATCAGAAGATAATTATCTTCTGAATAAGAAAAAAAAGTCCTTGACCGATTTCTTGTTGCAAAGAAAATAATTGCAAACAAGAGCCTCTAATAGTGCCAAATATTTCTCAAATATATTTAATGGACTCTGTGTACTTCAAATGCCTGTCCAGTTGTCCAGTAGTCCAGTAGTAGAGATAAGGAAATTACAGATCAATACAAGTTCAAATAGAAACCACCCTTTCCACCATAAGACAACAACGTTTCGTTATATAAAAGCTTGGATTTCGAAATAAATTTAACGTGTTTTTAATCGAGTTTAGGAGATATTCTGTTGTGATGAGATACAATACGTCAGTATCTTGTTATAACAAGAACAGTTCTATTTTGTGGAAATAAAAAAAAATCCCTGCATTTCTTAAACATTGTTTCAAGTTTATTTTGATAGAGGTGATGAAGCTACCTTTTGTAATATGCAATTACATGTAATATGGCAATATGCTAATGTTTACCTCATATATAACCTGAAATATATGGGGTTTTTTTTTACAGGAGTCGGTTTTCTTCCCTTCGAATGAATTTTATTGAAAATGAGCCACTTTTCTACAAGGAAATTGATTACTTTTATACACAAAATAATGATCTGAATCCCCGATCATTATTCTACGGGGGCCATTATTCTCACTGTAGTGTATGGTAAACTAACGAAAATATAATATCGTCAAAATTCAATGGTGAAATTACAAAATCATATTTTCTTTGATGTTCATTATTTCGGATGAATTAGCTGTTGATAATATAAAATGGCGAAGTCACAAAATCCAAAAAAAAAAGCACATACAAAATCGAGTGTAGGGTAATTAAAACAACAACTTTTTAAAATATAATTATGATATGCTGACATGAAAGCTAAGAATGATTATTCAAGTCGCATTAAATATCAAACATATAGCAACGCCTTTTTAATGCTATTTTGGCCAAACAATATTTCATGGTCAAATAATGATTATTAATTCATTTTATAATAATGTCTTTGAGGCTCAGGTTGGGATTTGTTTTTCGTTTGATAGTGGGTATACAGACATATATTTGCAGAGCCTTTTGTGTGTTTGATGCGCACAAAATATTTACACTGACTGCTTACAGTACTTGAGCAGACTTTCTGTATATGGAAAATCCATGGTATTTAAATAGACTCGATTTCGAATTATAGAACAAACATATTTAGATTACAATTCAGTCTCAAGATGTGAACATACCTGTACGTAAACATGCAATTCCTTAAAGCCAAGCCATTATTGGGAACTGAATAATTGCCTGTATGATAAGCTAGATCACACATGCGTGATATTCCCTCAGCTATATATTATACTTTGACGGTTATCTGACCAAGGAAATCTTGACTATAGTACCAATTTTGTTTTTTTAATGGACTGGATTTGTAACACATCTGCATCATACTTGGTCTTGTTGAAATGTATGTTCCATATCTATCAAGCTTCGATTGTGTATTGTTCACAACTGCAGGAGAGATAACCAAGAAAAAATGATAAATGATAAAAATAAAATACCTTTCCTACAGTGCAAATCAAGTTTTAGTATCTCTCTATTCATTATTAATTCTTGTACATGAATAGTACACCAGGGGTCCGTGTTTACCCACCTCTTGTTTCTGTATTCTATTCGGGACTTACAAGATTGTTATCGTTATATTTGTCTTTACATATAAAATGGCGAATAAACAATGTATTAAACGTAATCATAATCCCAAAACCACATACAAAATCGAGTGTAAGGCAACATAGACCTTCGACAGGAGCGAAGGCAGGATCAGGTGCCATGGAGGAGTAAGCATCCTCTGCCGACCGGTCACATCCGCCGTGGGCCCGTAGTCGAAACGAAGTAAATGGGGTTACCTGTCGTCAAATCTAGTTGGAAAATGAGTCTAACAAAGGGTATGAAAGAAATCAGTCAATATATGACTTAGTTAAAATTTATAATCGCATACATGGTCATTATAGCGACCGTAGAATTTGTGAAATGATGACTTTAAACGAGATTCGTTATAACCCTGCAACATCAACTTTTTGGTTTGTAGTTGGTCTCGCTTTTAAAAATCATCATACACATATCATGCCCTTGCGTATCGAATCAACTGAGAGACATACACACCAAAAGTAGTATACTGGTACATTTCTACACCCAAGGGTCAAAAGTTTTTCCGCACTGCTAATTTTCACTATATAATTCATTGAACAAAACATGTTTTTGGAACACTGATATCAATATTGCTACTGCCGTCATAACTATAAAAATCTCATAGAATTATGCACAATGGCTAATTTAAATCTCGTTACCATTATATTTTCTCTGTGTTACAGTTTTAACATCACTGGCCGATCATCATTTGTGGATTTATTTGAAACGTACTCTTACACATTTACATAAAGCTAGCATTAAAAAAAAAGCGTTACCCATCATTCAAAAGATCGACCCACAAAAAATATTAAAAAACCATTAAAGTAACAATTGCTAATGGATCTTTGGTAAATTTCTGCATATATTCTGCAAAAGTGCACAATGTAACATTAAATATAAATTTTTGTGAAGATTTTTAAAAAAGAAATGTAATAGCATATATGGTGAAAATTGAGCCAAGGCCGGACAATACTTTTGACCCTTGAGGTATATACAAAAAGGAAAGTTGGACGATTCAAAGTCAAAGTCATGCACGTTTATATATATTGTAGATTTTCAGTTCGCCATTAGAGTCAATTAGCAAGTAAAATATCCAAATAGAATTGCCTGTCTGTCTCTCAGTGTAGATACTATGTTCATTGTTGAATGAATTTGAGTTCTCATTCTAAGAGGATTTACAAAAATGTGGTCAGCTTATGGGAGCATCATAGTTTGCCCATTGGATTCCACAGGGAACTGTTGGGAAACTTGATTGCCTAAAACTACAAGATAGTTTGTCAAGAGGAACTTCCGCATTGCTTTTAATATCAACTTTCAAGAGTATTTGTGTGTAGTATCTCGGAGTGGGACCGTTTAATTCAAGCAATAATTTTTGGAATGTTCTAATCACTTAATCGAAGATTGATATAAATTTTCCCATTTTCCATTTGTTGTAGTAAAGATATTAGTCAAAACTGTTTATAATGTTTACAAGACCTTGAGCTCTTTGTCTCGAGTGCGGTGGTAGTGTCCAAGTGGTGTGGAAAAGTCATATGATTTTGATGTATGTTGTTAATTGTGGTAAAGGTCTACTGGGAGATTTCAAAATTATTCCCTAGAAGTTTCACTCTTTAGAGTTATCATTATAGAATCCCACATTTACTGATTGACAACCAACTTTTTTTTTGGCAATATTTAGTAGGAGATTTCACATACCTTATCTGAGTTTGCGTCTTCTTGACAGCAGTCCAATATTTTCGGTGAGGTAGAAGACAGGGCTTGGTGGAACACAGTTACTAGATCCTCAAGAAATATATCTTTGTTCCTGTAAGGTGGTTTATAGTTAAGATTGTATGGAATCCAGTATAGGTGGTGGCGGTATTCAGTGTAATATTGGCTGATCCCGTCCATTGCTGGGATATTAGAAATGGTTTAAATGACTCGAAATTTGTTATTTGTATTTAGCAGTGGATAGTCGTTTGATTTTTTTTTCTCACAAAGGGGCGTGGCCAGTCTCATCATTGCGCGCTCGAGCTGCCTCACCCGGTAATAATTTTCCTCTTACCGTTTAGGCAAGGACAATATCAAACGAATTGACTCGCTTTCGTAGTACTGTAAATATAACTTATGTTCTTTGTTGTCGATTACCTTTGTTTTTATCACATACACAAAATATAATGAGTTACTTACTTAATTTATTACATATATTGCACTTTGGTGCTAAAATTTTTACTATCTACATTACTGAAACCCTATACCTTGTAGTAGGTGATCAAATGTGTCGATTTCAATTCTAGTTTCCAAGGGTTGATATGGACTATTATTTGTTAGTAGAGTTGGGAGGGCTGATTAGATCGAAATACTCCAGCTTTGCCTTTCTTGGTGTGTGTGCCTTCGCGTCCGAGCTATTCCTCATATTTCCTTTTGTTTTAATGATCCCAATATAGTGTATATATGTGCAGTTTTTAAATTGATGATTGCGATACTGATATTCATACTAGTTCCAAATGGTTTGTAATTCATGTAACTTGGTTTATGTTACTTTTCATTTCACAGGAGCAGTCCAATATTCTTTAAAATTTAAGTCCAATATGTACTCGAAAGTAAGTGTAAAAATTCTAAATTTTTGGAAAATAATTAAGAAAACTCATAATTCTATCTAACCCCTTAGTTTTTAGATCACCTAAGTTTAAGCTTTACGAGAGTAGACCCTAATTAGCTCAACTCTGGACCTTCGTCAGGTCGGTCGTTCATGCGTTGTTGACGGACGGTGTGTCTTTAAATACGTCTGTCGTCTTTTACAATTGCACATTTTTAATTCTCTGATTTACGTTGGCACATGTTAATGACTTCGCCTTTTTGTTATGGTTTGATAACCACCCAGTACATTATTTTCAAATATTAGTATTGAAAGTTTATCTTGCTCACAAAGACACACAGTATGGATAAAATTCTTACCTAATCCCTATGTCCATTGGCGTAAGGGACCCCGGGATAAAATTGACAAAGCTTTTTATCGTTTAATAGCTTCTGTAACCGTGGTGCACTCCAGGGCCAAGGTTGAGCATAATTCTTCGCACCTGATAATCTGAACGTATGATATCAGTTCTGCCTCGTATCGTTGTTTGTGTGTGGGGAACTGCAAACGGCCTTTATTATTGCACCGATTATTAATGAGAGTTTAGGGCTTTGCATTCAGAACATAGTTGTAAACAAAAATTGCATTGACATTATTATCTAAAATATCCGTTGGGTTGTCTTTCTATAATGAGTGACTTCGGTTCACCTAGAATGGGTTTTGCACTAATACATTTCTTGAAGTTCTTCTTATGGTCTTTTCCATTGTACCTTTTATTCTTTTTATGAGTTGTCCCTTATTTTCTCGAGCGTGCTGTAGAAGGATAGTGATATACAACTCTCATAATACATATCGATTAGTATTATCTTATGGTCACAATTGATACTTCGGTCGTGCTCTAATTATTGTGACAAGATTTCTCATTATTTATTGGGACACCTTGTAGGCAGAACTATTTGTGTGAAGGTATTTTTTAGAATGTGGTTTTGAATCAAGGACGCTTTGCATTGTGAAAATATCATATGCTCATATTCTGATTTAATGAGATCTTTAAAATCAGTTGCCTCTTCCTTTTGTTGTAAGCCATATTTTTAGTGTATCATAAATCACTGCCAATATATTGCTGGTCACAAGGCGCATTGTACTCCAACGCCACGTTGACATGCATTTGTGTGCCTGTCTTTATGTCTGACCGACTATGCGATATGGACCTTATGGACTTCGCGTAAGATAGGTGGAATTCACATGCAAGTTTGATTACATCCAGCGGGGTGAAGAATTTTTGGTGTCTATTGGTTGAATTAGAGTTCGTAATGTTTTAAATTTTACCACCAAACATATGTTGTGCATTATTTGTAACGAAACGATTTGATTTTATGCGCACGTATATTAAATTATGCAAGGTTCGTTTTACACCCTAAATTCGATCACGCTGAGTCTCATATATACCCACTTGAGGGCCTGGTGGTGTTGGGGCGTCAGAGTACGATCTTCTAGAGCCAAATTTTCGTGTGCTACAGGGATATTTCTAAAAGGTCTCTCTAAAAGACTGCGAACCAGTGTCTGGAAAATTTTATCTCCCGACTAGTTGAATGCTGTCATAATAACGAGCAGGGAAGGCTCCTCTTCGACCATATACCTAAGTGTGCCATTGTGTGTCTTCATATGCCTAGGGGGTTAGGGGTTTTTGTAGCAGCTTGCTGAGGTTTCGTGGTGCCAAAACGGTACTAAATGTAGTCATTGGATCTATTCGTATTATCCTGTTCTTAATGCATGGTTGATAGGTGCTGGTCTTTAGATACTGAATTGATAATGTATTGTGATAAGACCTATTCCTAGTAATTTATTTAAATAGGAGTTATATTTGAATATTATCACATTTCATTGTCTATATTATCTCATTTCTGTACTGTTAGGGTATTGCTTTTGGAAGAGACAGTTGACTTTTTAAAATATCAATTATCATTTTGAATTTGATCTTACCTTTAGTTAGAATTGTCATTCTAATTGACTTATCTGCAGTTACTTTTTGTATGTGTAGCGATTCTTTTGACAAGCGGGCTCATTGAGCGAATTGTAATTTTAAGGTTTCTTGCACCCCTGGGGGCCTAAGTGGCGGACAAAACTGCCCAAAAAGCTTAAACCATTTTTAACCAT